>JAQHUG010000083.1:6234081-6254608 GCA_028555095.1 Dicrostonyx torquatus | reverse complement strand
AAAATGGATAAAAGGAAAGACGAGGGGAAGGGAGGAAGGGAGCAGGGAGGTAGGGTGATCAGAGAGGTGTACAGACCACAACCTGAATCTATTGGAAAGAAAATCGTAGCTGCTGCTAGGTTGTGATAACAACAAAGAGCAGTGGCTGTATCCTAGGGCTATCCCGAGCATCAAATCATCAGAAGTCTGCAAGGAGGTGAATGAGAGGGATGAGAAAAGGAGAAAAATTTGGACAAACACTGTATATCAGGATAGCAATTTGCTCTTCGTAACATTTCCTATATTTATTTCACTTCATTCTTTTATTGAGGGGGAAAGGACGACTCCTTAACTGTTTGTTTTATAGCCTAGCAAAGAGATACGGAGATGTCAAGAGATCTAAGCAAGTCTTAAGCAGCTGTAAATATTTGGAGCTTGTATTTGGACTAAGGAAGGCTTTCTTCAAGTTCAGGATACTTCCGATAGAAAATCCATTAATCTGACCCTTTATGAGTAGCTTGGCCCTGAAAAGGCCCATGCATACAAACTCAAAACTAATCTATCTACTTGCTTTTCAATTCTAATCTCTCTGGGCAATGAGCCCAGTTGATTTGGCAAAAACTTCAAAGCAAAATAAGGCAAGGCCATACGCCACACAGTACTTAAAAATGGAGGATTGGAGTGTAAAATATTGGGGGGGGCAGATAAAGAACACAGAGAAGCAGTTTGTCCCATAGTGAGCTCTAGGAATCTCAGTTTACATATGGACATCATGTCACCAGATATTGTGGAACAATGACAGTAGAAGCCAACTATACTTTAAGGGATCAAACTAAAATTTGAGTTACCTAGGATACCTCGGGTGTGTGAGAAGATAAAGTAATTATACACAACAAGAAACATATTACTTTCTTCTACTCTCACTTCTGAAACAGATGATATGAGCATAAACTGACACAAGCCACACTACTCTGATGGAATTCTGGAAGAATGTTCTCTCTGTCGACCTAGACAAGCAATCAGAGTGCTGCCATACTGCTTGACATAGAAGGATTGAAGTAAATGCATGCTACGATAAAACACCAAGGAAAACAGATACCTGAGTGATATCCATTTTTTTCTATAAATTTTCTGACCAATAACTGCAAAATCAATGAACGCAAGACTCAGTCTAAGAAGTAAATTTAACCAACGTAATCAATCCTTCCAGAAAGTTTTCTAAGATGTTTTGCATTTCACAATACACAGATACCATTATTTGAATTTTTTATCTTCTTGGTTTTTTTTTTACAGTGGAACCACACACACACACACACACACACACACACACACACACACACACACAAGTTTAAATAAATAGAATATTATATTTTCCTGAGTTTTATATTTAATATTATATGACAAAACATATTACTTCATAAATCACCCTTAAATCTCAGAAATTTATTTATATACTTCAACAAACTCTAGCACAACTAATTTGTAATACTGACTTTGAGAACTCACCAGCTAATATTAAGAAGACAACTCAAATAAATAGCATTTTGCCTGAAAAGCCAAGTCCAACCAGTCAGCCAAAGCTCCATCCCTTGGGTTCTGTCACATCAGGTCACAGCAAAATCACTGACCCACTCTTATGAGTAAAGGGTTCAAATCAGTGTTCTACATAAGTGAAGCCTAACTGAAATGGCCTGAGCAGAGGCTGGGACTGGAAATAGGAGTTGTTTGCCTTTTTTTAGAATGCTGGGAGCTGTCCCAGGTGCTGCCTCAGAATCAAGCTCTGTAACCATTTCTGAGAAGAAAGTGACCACTGAGTTCAGCTACATTATCCCTCAACTACCGCCATTATCCATATTGCAGCAGCGACCTATCACAAAGGCCTACTCCCTCCACATACTGGGCAATTACATGTATATACACCTCTCCAATTATCTGTCCATAAAGTCATATGACAATACCATTATTGTATTTTCCACGTCAGAAAGCAAGCTTAGGAGAATCAGCCGAAGGTTCATGTCTAACAGTGACTGAGCTCTGTCATAAATTCGTTCAATCTCAGCTTCAGCTGGTAGCAGTCTTAACCATCCCTCCCTCCATAAAATAAGAGTGCCAGGACGAGTTTCACTATGATACCAGTCTAGTACTTTATATATGCGAGGAACTGTCTCTCATATCACAAATTTTTAAAAAAGTAAATCATAGAGGTAATTGTTGCTCCATCATTTAGTGACATCTTTGAATTCCCTTTTCAATGTCATGAGATTTTTGTGGTAAAGACGTTTCTCTTCTTTGGTTATGTATGTTCTTAGTTATTTAAATATTTTTGAACTACTATAAATGGAGTATTTTTCTAATTTTTTGAGAGTACATCGTTTGTATATAATAACTACTGTCTTTACATTTATTTTGCATGATGCAATGTTATTGTAAATACTTATAAAGTCTAAGACTTTTCTAGTAGATTAAATCAGGTTCTTTAAGTATAGAATGATCATCTGAAGTTAATGACAATTTAATATATTTCTTTTCTTTTTTAGTTCATATATATATGTATGATATATATATCATATATCTTGGAAACTGAGCCAAACTACTTATTATTGAAAGATTAATAGATAAAAATAGCTTGGTTCATAAATAAAATGAAATATTATTTGGCTCTAAAGAACACTAGAATCACAAAAATTGAAGGAAAATGAATGGACTTACACTATATAATATAATCAATGCCACTCAAACTTAGTAAACACAAATTTCCACAATATCGGAATGGCTAGTCTCACAGAGTAGAAGTTCACTGTGGCATATAAAGGTTAGATTGAATCAAGTGTTTGATGGCTTTCTTAATCTAACTTTATGGGTTTTTATATAAATTGATTACAACAATGTGATATTTGCTTAAGAATTAAAATTATAAAAATAAAGATGGGGGTTGGGATTACCAAACTCTCTAGGTAAGCCTAGTAACTTAGTCTTAGAGCTCACACCCTAAATAGTACACCTCACTGCCGTTTAAATGGATTTTCATTGGTGCATCTCAGGCATAATCTTGAATAAATACTCATTTTATTTTCTTAGCTTTATTTTTAGTTTTAGTTATGTGTACATTAATGTGTGCATATTTGGGGCAGAGGTATGTGCAGGTAAGTGCAGTTGTCAGTGGAGGACCTATGAGAGACTCAAACTGCTCAGAGTTAGAGTTAGAGGTCACTGTGAACCTGCAGACATGGGTGCTGGGAAGTAAACTCAGGTATTTGGCAAGAACAGTATGCATTCTTATAAACCATCTTTCCCATGCCTAGTTTTACTTTTTAAAAAGACAGCTGCATGTTCTTTTGCTTTTTTTAGTTCACCTAGAAAGTTCAGTTGATGTAAGATGTCCTTCTGGGTGTGTGTTGCTTTTATTGGTTAATGAATAAAGCTGTTTTAGCTAATGGCTTAGCAGAGAAGGACAGGTGAAAAATCTAAGCAGAGATAGACAGAGAAGAAAGGTGGAATCAAAGGAGAAGCTATGTGGCCACTGAAGTAGAAAGATGCCAGAATATTACCAGTAAGCTACAGTCTCATGTTGATAGATACATTAATACAAATGAGTTACTTTAAGGTGTAAGAGTTAGCTAAGAATGCGCCTAAGCCATTGGCTAAAGAGTGTTATATAGTTTCTGTATGATTATTTAGGTCTGGGCAGCTGGGAAACAAGTGGAGTCTCTGCTTACAACCCATAGTATGGATAACCTTGCTAATGACTGCAAACTGAAATTATCTGTAAATGAAGACTTTAATGTAACTGTTAACTGAAGTGAAATGAAGAGACATTTTACATGTGTTTAATAAGCATAGCTTAAACATTATAAGAAGCAAATTTGGAAAACTAAAAAGACAAAACTGTATCAGAAGATAATCTACATACTCTCAAATTTTTCCTCTTATTTTAAATTTTATGTTCCATTTTAATAACTTCAAAACAAATTAGGAACTGTCATGCTTTTAAAAATAAATTCAAACAGAACATAAAACCAGTGTTTCACCTAGAGCACTGGGGAGCATGTCCTGTTGTTTCCTGTTGCTCTCACTTCTAAATATCTTCAATCACTGCCATTTCTAGTATCTGCTTTTGCCCCACTTTACAGGCAGCTGAATGAAAAGCCGTGAGCTTCATCCGAAGCTGTAGCTATTTTAGCTCTAAAATCCCCTGAGACAGAGATGCATTCTCTCTATCATGAACCTAGGATGCCCTCAGGTTGTAGCAAGGGAGGAGTTGAACACTTGAGCCTATATAATGTTTGTTTTTTAATCAAAGGACATTATTGTTATTCCATATAGCCTCTGGCAAAATTTATTTAAAACAATATAACACATCAGAAAAGTTAAAACACAATAATGACAACAAAGAAGTAACAATAAGCTCATCAATAATACAGGAACAACTGACATTAGACTCAGTATCTCCATGACATGGGTTTCAATATACATATTTCTTATGCGGTTTTATGCATGGTTTCATTTCTGTGGTTTGCACTTGACTGCTCTGTTGGGTCGCTCTACCAATAAACCTATACATCACAACTGAAATATGTTCTTAGTCCCTGTACCGGCTGATAAAGGAGCAGTGAAGCTTAGAGGAAGGAGCATTAAGCCAGGAATCTGAGCTTGATTGCCACCCTGGCACTTTTTGGCACTAGATACTCAGTTAGTTGGACTTCCTCTCTGAGATTCAGCTCTCACCAACACAAATCTTCTGCCTATTGCTTAGGGTTCTGACTGAACACATGAGCTAGGACTTGAGGGCAAGCACTTGGAAAAGGTGGCCAGCAAGAAATTTCATTTATTTTGCACTGAGAAGCTTGGCACTTGGCAGACAAATAAGAAAAACATGACTTTTCCTTCTTTACTTTCGTCTAATTTATTTTCCCAGTATTTGGTTCATTTTGGGTATTTCTATGTGGATTCTTTTTTAGTTAAAATATCATATTTACTTAAAAATTGTGAGGAGTCCTAAAACTTCTTGGACTTTTCATATTTTATAGGCTAGCATATACTGAATGTATTAGTTAAGTTTGAATTGTGTATTCATTTTTCTCTACTGGATTATAATTTTGCTCTTAAATACTGACATATCAAAAAAGTTAAGGTAAAATTGAAAAGGGGATATTAACTAACATTCATGATGCAATTCCTCATACTATGGCCTATTTGATTTTGGATGCAAGTCTAATTTATGAAATCATTATCTAACCTGTTTTATTTGACCAATAATTCTTTCTTTGCATAATTTATATCATGCATTTTCTTAGAATCTTTTGGATCGGTGCCTATACAATTAATTGCATTGATATTATTTAAGTCACAGTACACCTTTAACATAAGAGCTTTATTGTAGTAAAAGCTGCAAGTTTTAATGCATCAGGGACTTATTCTGCCATTTTTTATAATACTAGAGCTACACAAAAGCATTTTGAACATATACAGACTGCTAGAGCCTAAATATTTTCTAAGAACACAGAGCCACATGCCACATGCTAGCTGTAAATTAATGTCTACAGTGCTGCAGAAATCAGCTTTCCATGTCACACAGCTTTCCCCTCTGAATGAAGCAAGAGTCAGCTAGCAAATATATGTGGTAGACCTCAGATTTGCCTCACTGGGAGTTCACATGTATTTTTAACTGCCTTCAATTGTTAATGTATTCCTCCAATGAGATGCATCACCTTGAAGAATGACTTTTTGCCCTCTGGGAATAGGCCAAACAAGTATTTCATTCGCTATGATAATCAGTTCTACCTTCAGCAACATATAAACTCAAATTTAATAGGCACCAGTGATTAAGTTTTAAGTCAAGGAGTCATCACTGTCCACTGTGAAAAATAATAAGAAAGATACAAATTATAATGAATTTGGCTTCAGGAGTTCTTGTTAGACATAATGGGACCATAGCTATTTCAGGAGATGGCAAATAAATGTTTTTCCTTCTCATTATAGACTTATTTGAGTCACCAATTTTCAGTGATAAGAAAGATTTCCTTTAACATGTACTATAGTTATCTCAGGTTATTTGTTCTGACCACTTAGAGTATACAGTTGAAAGAAACCCCTTAACATGGACTACTTATTTAAATCTCTAAAAATACTTAAAACTATATAGAGCTCTTCAAGGATATACATAAATTTAATCTCAGGCAAACTTTCAACTGTCAAAATCATCTGGGGCTTTTCTCCAACTTCAACTTTGCATTGGAATAAAAAAGAATTGTACATGACATTATGGAAAATAACAAATCATCCCTAAATCAGCAGGCGAGGCTGTGGACAGTAAATGATACAGTGGTTCCACTTTCTGGGAACTGAGTAGTGGGATAAAATGAAGAAAGATACTACTGACAGGGCAGGGATGATGGGAACAGGCTCACATTATGAATGATATGTTAAGTGATTGGATCCGATGGAATCATGGGATTGCTGCTGCCTTGTGCAGAAGCTGATTTTCATTCTTATTGTTCACCTCCTAAGACTCCAGCATATGGAAAAGGGGAGAGAAAGGAAAAGCCATGAGCATATGCATTCTCTGTATACATATATATACACAGTCAGAAATATTCTGAACACTTGCCCAGATGGACAGGGTGGAAAAGCCTAAAGACAAAAACACATATCTTGTCAGCAAGGTTTACTGGTTTTAATAGTCACAAATGCTTCCTGCCTTTGTTACTCTACTTTTATTTAATAATGCAAAAGATGTATACATCCCTAACTCCAAAGCAAGTGAAGCAATGATTCAATTCTACATAATAGTATACTGTCTATATAATAAAGATGCATTGTTCTGATTGCTTAGAGATGTATTTTTTGCATTTCTTCCTTCAAGCCAGCAGAGATCACTTTGCTCACTTGATTGGACTGTTTTTTGGGGGGTGTATTGTCCATGTGAAGGAGGAAGATGGACCCACAATCAGAGGAAATCATTGTTGCACTATGCCATATATGAGAAACATTTGCATAAAATTTGGCACAGTGCTGGTGTCAAAGGGTTCATTTCCTAAGATTGTCTTTAAAATAATTTTATTGCTATATAAATGCAATTACATCAGAGCTTATTTAGATAGTAATCATTTTGTGAACAAGTATCCACATTTATAGCATGACTAATTTCTAAATCCTTTGCTACTGTGAATTTCTGGATATAAGCAAGCATTATTATCATCAATTCACTTTAATTTACAAATTTTAAATAGAAATTTCTAGCATGTCCAGTTAAGATTATTTTTTAGAGAAAAAAGTATAACAAATATCAGTAACCTTTAACAAAATTGAAACTATCCAATGTATAATTTTGTAGGCTTAGAATGAATAAATATATTAACTACTAAACTGATTGAAGAATAAAAGTGTTTGAAAGGTATGTAGTCAGTTGATTTATCAAGTTTTAGGCCACATGCAATGTATTTTTTAAGTAATTATTTTATCAGTAACCCTAAGAAGGATGTGACTAATTTTTATAAACAGTAGACATATTACCCTAAATACTACAAATTGTATTTGCAAAATTTGCATGGAAGGCAAAATCAGTGAGATTGATGAAAGGTTAAGTTAATGGGTAATGAGGAGAGCTCTGTAATTACTGTGCCTTCCGAATTGAAGATAAAGTTATACACTTGTTAGTATTAAAGGACTCTACAAATTTCATTTTCTTGGGTAAAGCCCAGCAGGCATTTTCTGTGAATCCCCCAATACCACTCAGTTCACCCCCTGAGGGGAAATGCCACGTGCATTCAAATCAAACGTTTTCCTTCAAGTTCTCAACTAATGGCTTTCCTAGGAGACCAAGGCCTGTCAGTCACCCACTCTCTATTTAGACATGTTAAAACAGAATGTGGTGTTTATTTGTATTTCATTGAAGTGAATCAGTTTTCTCATATTGAATTTGTATCCAAATCCCAGGTTGTCAATAGTGCTTAACTTGGGGCTTCTGTTTGTTTTATTTCTCTCTGCAATGCAGGAGACTGAGATTGTCCATTCCTCTTTTGCCCCTCTGTAAGTTTAAGCCCAATATACTAAGTGTTTAAAGTTATTACTGCAAATTTTATGACCTTAAATATACATTCCTTTTAATTGAAATCTGTTCTGTCACATTCACAATTTATTTAAATATTATTGTCAAAGCTTTACTCAAGTTCTCATTTTGAATAAAAAAGGGGAAAACCAACATTAATTTTTATTTTTAATTATTTTCTAGTGATACTATTGCTAGAGAAAAGCCTAGTGAAACAAAGCAATAAATTTGACAGGGCTGTGATCTCTCTTTGTAGAATATATTACATATATATATATGCATACATACACACATATGGAGACATATGTACACTCCTGTACTTACAACCTCTGAGTTAGTTTACTTGTGTTTAAGACTAAAAGTACATATTAAGCTTTCCATAAAAACAAGAACTGTTATGTTTGATATGCATTTCAAAAGCCTAAAAGGCCAAAGAGAGCCCTTCCTTAATTATTGAAGAAGTGTCTGTAAAGGAAACATGAGCAAATAGCATTCATGCTTTCATCCCTAGTAACCTTTTATTGTCCTTTTCTTCAGATGGCCAAGTCAGTATATTTAATAAAGGCAGCAGCAGCCATCAAAGAAGGCAGGGCTCTAATAAATGGTCCTGATTAAAGGCCTTGACAGGGTATGAACTTTGCATAAATTTTCTTATGGTGTCAGGCTAGGATACTGATTGAAAACTCATTAACATAATCACACATTTAGAGGAAATGCTGTAATGTATCAAAAACATTTCCCTTAGTGTAATAATTTTAAGGACATTAAAATGCAAATGATAATAAGGAACTGTGTTTAGTGATGTTCTAAAAGCCTGATTATTTAAATATTTAGCACAAAGTGTGGAACTGCATTCAGAAAGATGTCTGTGTGATTTCAAAACTGTATCTATAGATAATCTTAGAAGTCTTGGCTCGTCTTTCCAGTTTCTTTTCCAATTCACAGGCAAACAAAACTAATCAAGTATATTTGCCTTAAATATTACTGAGCAATACAAAAAAAGTAATTATAAGGTCATAGACACATACACAAAAGAAAAATAGATTCAAGCTGCAGCATCAGTTTTTTCCAATGCTTAGAATCTTTTCAGAAGTAGTGAGCACTTTTGTTTTTCCATGATTGTACTTTGAAAATGTGCAGAAGCAGCTTGGCTCTCTCTGCTTTTGTGGACGTGTTTATAAAGCAGCAGAGAATAAGGCCCATCACAGCACTGCTTTCCCTCAATGCTAATTCCTACCAATAGAAGAAACACTGCCCTCCCCCACACAAATAGCCATAATTATGTAAAGAATGACTGCTTCAGACTGATGACTTTCAATATGCTCAAGTCTAGCATACTGGTATAAGAGGCCAGAAAGGTCAACAGTAATTCATAACTGCTATAAAATTGTGCAGCATCCCAGGGTTCCTGCAGGATGCTGACATTATCATGAGTCTTCTTCTGCTGGTTTGTATATGTAAATGTGTGATAGGAAGTGCACAGCTTTTACCGTATCACATGCAGAGCATCAATCAGGCAGTGGAATACATCAGAGTATTTTCATTATGCCTAGTTATTTACTGCATCAGAAGAAATTACCCTGGCAAGCCACGCAGCCTTCTCTGGGTATCACGATATGACCAACCAGGCTTCAGCTTGAGAGTCTTGTAAACATTACAGGATTAATCTCACAATCACAATCATCAATCTTTCCTAGTCCAGCCTCAGTGCAACTGTGAAGATTGGTAACCAGGCCATGTGGATTTAAATTTAACCCTGAACATCAAAAACTGCATGTCAGACCCAAGCTGCATATTGCAAAACACCTGTGTGTTTTCAATTGTGGCAGAAGATAACAGATGAAAACGTACACGGAATTACTTTACAATCATCTTAATTTGTCACTTTCATTTTGGGTTCTTCATTGGGATATTGCAAGTTTGTTCATTTGTTTATTTTTAAAAATTATCAAAAATCCTATTGTAAGTGGGATATGTAAGCAATTATTACATATGTAAACAAATTTCCCATATGCTCCTGTGGAAATCAAGGAAGCCTTTCAGAGATGTAAATTGGGAGCCTCTTCTTAATTAGAGAACCAGTTCCAAGTCCTCTTGTGGTAGGCCATAGAATGTTAAAATCCCAGGAGTCATAGAGTTAGTAGCATAGCAATATTGCTGACTTATAAGGTGACATTGGCATTGCTTGTGGAAAAATTGCCTATTTCCCTGACTACCAAAGGTAAAAAACAATCTCCTCCTTTCTTCTCGTCCAGCAAAGGAGAGGTAGGGGATCTGGGTAAGACAGACATGTTGAATGAGTACTATATCATTTTAAGTTTAGAAACTGCATAGAAAATAGCTATTCAACTTAGACAATACAGGAGATAATGTGCATTCATTTTTGAAAGCCATATGAAAACCAGGATGATAACAATCAGTTTCCCATAGTCAAGAAACAATAAATATGTAATGAGCAGGCCAAGTGTAGACCGCCTGGCAGTTTAATTTGAACTGTGACCTTTTTTTTTATTATTTTCTGTCCACAGCACTTTTTACTGAACATGTAGCATTGAGTCAATTCTTTCTCCTTCTCTCAATATCCTGCCAATTCCCATCTTGGAATTAAATGTGGTAACTATAAAGGAATGCCTTTCCTTTTCATCTGGAAAGATTTTTCAATTGCTCTATCTGTATCCTTTTTACACAAAAATAAATATTTCTTTACTTTCATGTGCTTTAATACTTCCTCATTATAATCACCACTGTAGGTGCTTATCTGCTAAAACTGTCTGACTATAGGTGTGTATCAGATACTGAGAATTTCATAAAGGTTCTTCATCTATGTGTCCGCAATCTTTCTGAATAGTTTTCTTGATGCTATGAAGCCAGCTTAAAAAATAATAAAAAGGATTATAAAGATTTTTTGTTCAAGTAAATCACATGGCAACCACAGAGCCATTCATTGTAGGATTATGATGTCAGAAATTTTAAGGCAACTGGCTCCTTTTCCTGTTTTGCTGTGTGTTCTTGTCTGGTTTGGGGCTATGCTGTCATTTATAGCAACGCCATTCTTTTTCATCAGAAAAAGAAACTCCCCCAATGATATTGTGCTTCTGAAGCTGACTTATGATTCTCCTTCTCCTTGGAGATGTGGTTCTGCATATGGGGTGGCAATCTTTAGATGCTTAGGAAGGATGAATGGAAGTACTCCCTTCTGACATTTGCAGGGGATGCTCTTCAGTAATTCTCTATGGGGAGAGTATAGCACAGGAAAGTGGCTACTTTGTTCCTTTCTCAAGGTGTTGTTTGAAGCAAGGATGTGTTGTATGTAACTATGCTGTGATTTACACAACCTCCTGGGCTACTTGCATGGGCTTCTAATTAAATATTTCTAGATATTCCAATAGGCTAAAGATCCGAGACAAAAATATTGGCAGAAAGAACAAGAAATTGGAGAGTAGTATAGTACACAGTAACCTGAGACAGGGAGGCAGATAAGTTGTGTTCCCACCAATAAAACCAGGTTTTTTAGAGTGGGGCCACATGGAAGTGATATTCGGGATTATTCCTTCTCTAATGCAAAAAAAAAAACCCTCAAACATCATTTGACTGTTACTCTCCATTCTGACGTTAGACTGTTTTCATTCATTTTTTTCAATAAATATTAAATGGATTTCCACACTCAACGGATTCTAAAGTAGTAAGCTAAGAAAACAGTTAAAAATAAACAGTTCTGGCCATGTCACTTAGTAGTAGAGCATTAGGCCAGTATGTATGAGCTCTGGGCTCAATCCCCAGTACTGAAGAAAAATGTTCCTAGATGTCAAATGATAAAAGCGTCTAGTGTATAACGCCGACCCGCTCAACCCACAGTACACTGTTTGAAAAGGATGACACTCACCTTAGAAAGGTGGTAAAAACTAGAGGGGGAGACAAGACCTGGCCATAGGTCCACCTGACTGTAGGTGTCATTTATAATGTGAGAGATTATGCCACAATTTAACATAAATTGAGAAAGGTATGTTGCCCTTTTATAAACAATAAAATAAAATTTCAGTGGACACAGCTACAATTTTAACATAAATAATACAGGGTATTTTCTCATTTCACCTTTAGCCTGAAACAACGCTGCAGAAAGAGTTTGCCACTGGAGTGTTACCCACACCCTCCCCTCAGTGTCTCAATGTGTCCATATGAGTAAAGGCAGCCAGGAATTCTCTCTCAGGAGAGAGAGAATTCTCTCTCAGGAATTCTCTCTCAGGAGGGTGGGAGAGATGGCTCAGTGGTTAAAAGCATTGACTGCTCTTCCATAGGTCCTGAGCAACCATATGGTGGCTCACAACCACCTGTAATAAGATCTGGTGTCAACTTCTGTCTGCAGGGACATATGCAGGCAGAACATTGTATACATAATAAATAAATAAATCTAAAAAATAATAAAAAACAAATTCTCTCTCAGTATTTTCGAAGTCAGCTCTGCATGACTTTATAGCTGATATTAAATAAGCAAAAACCCAAGTAAGACATTTTTCTACATATGAAAATCTCTTGAAAGCACAAATCTACTGTGTTCTTTAGCCCTGGTAATCTTGAGGAATTTCTTGGGCATTTTAGTGTTTTCCTACCACATAAGTGATAGTAATGACATTAACACAACACCTAAAAACATTATGAATGAAAAATGTTCCTCATTCTAGCAGATCTCTCCCTGAATATTAATACTCTTTAATTCAGAACTCTTCTTACATAAAATCCTTACATTTTATACAAGACAAGCATATATATCATAAATCTATCAGAATAAGGAACAAAAGAAAACAATTAAACCAAAATAAATCTATCTCATCTTTGTTTAATGTATACCATCTTTGTTATTGTATTTGTGTTTAATTTTCTGAAACAATGACATATTTGTATGAAATAATGAAGCTGGTACAATGGACTGTTTTTATTCTTAATCCAGGTCTAAGGCTCCATATGAATAAAGCCTTTTTCCTTTTATTCAAATTTTATTTTTGCATTTTTTAATTCTTCAAACTCAGTTAATAAAAGTTCTAAAGCTAAACTTATTTACATAATGACAACCTGAATGTAGAAATATGTGTTTAGATATTAATAATACAAAATTGTATTATAGTTGAATCCACAGGAACTAGTTTATTATTCCAATTTTGGTAAAATGGAATTTTTATAGAATTAAAAATAAATGTGAGGAAAAGATCCCAATAATTGCATATACTTTTCTGAAAACAAAAAAATAATAATGTCTTATCACAAGTAAAATTTACACTTATTAAATAGTTCAGAGGAACTTAACACTTCTTAAAAACATGAAGATTACTTTCTTTTAATTTTAATTTAGCTCTTAAAAGTCTGTTTG
This sequence comes from Dicrostonyx torquatus, assembly GCA_028555095.1. Taxonomy (NCBI): domain Eukaryota; kingdom Metazoa; phylum Chordata; class Mammalia; order Rodentia; family Cricetidae; genus Dicrostonyx; species Dicrostonyx torquatus. Next base: position 6,241,220 of record JAQHUG010000083.1, on the reverse strand, counting down.
AAAAATTATTTTTAGACTATGTCATTCTAATTAACCTAATTGAAACTTCCATTTCTTTCAATTGTTTCCAAACGACCAAAGTTTTGCCATACAAAATGTAATAATCATGCTTGTTATATTTAGCCATGTTTATAGTTATGTGTGCTATGTTTATATTAATAATTATGTGTGTCATGGTTTCCAGGTAAGTTCTAAAAGAATTTTCCATCATACAAGAGAGCATGACATTAAAAACCAAATGTGTTTCAGTCTATGATGTAAAAACGTTTATACAGATATTAAAGTTCTGATGCTCTGCAATCACAGGAGGTTGGACTCTGTGTCCATAATAATTAAAAATATGTGCTTAAAACTGTTATTTCTATTGTTAATCTTAAGGTATCTTTATTGAATATTACAATACTTATAGATAAACACCTTGATTACAGTCTGGCTTTAATATTCCTTGATTTTTTCCAAAATCAACTATCAGAAAAAGTTACATATTTAGCTGTGTTTACTGTAATTCTAGATATCCATGAACACATACTTAACTCTTGATACCCATTGGTACACTTAAACTTTGGATTGTTTATAAAAAAAGATACAAAAACAAAATGATTTGTCTTTTATTTTATTTATAATGCAGATCAGTTTGGAGATGAATGATTTTTCTACTGTATTGTTTTGTTTCTACTTTCAAATACAACATAAACAGCATAGATATATTAGTTCATGTTTATACTTTTTAAATTTATTGACAAACACTTGCAGATACGTATTTTGTAAGAAATATTCAAAGGTATTTATAGGGATATGAAGGACAAATTAATTACATTTGAGATGATGAAAATGAATATTTGAAATGAGTATGTAGGAATTATTAAACTCTTTCAGGGGATATAAGAATTTCTGACTTTTTAGAGATTTAACTAATACCAAAATATGAGCAATATCTTATACAAATAACATTATTTATTTATGTAGAGCGATGGTGAAGTCATGACTGTTCAATAAAACTTTATAATTTATTTATAATCACAAATAACTACACATCTATTCCTGTACTAAAGTAACTACAATAATCATATGCGTTACTGACAAGCAATATAAAGGACAAAATAAAATGCAACAGCATTTTACTCCGTTTAGGACACTGCATAGCAATGTTTCTTGTGCTTACTTTCTGTGAATTTCCAAAATTAAAGACACACACACAAGCACACGTTATTACAAACTCAATTCATTGATATTGAAAATTAACTACTAACTGTGCATGTGTTAGATTAATATTGTGTCTTAAGAAAAACTGAAATGTTCTGTATAGCAAAAACCTATCCAGTGAAATGCATGAAAATTTACAGATTATCTAAAATGCTAAGAGTTAATTTTGAACCGCGTTCTCTGCGATGTCAGCTTGATTAAATTTGGAGTTTGGAGATGAATTGGCCCAAATTCATTAGTGTTCCCTGGGTGCAGATGTTGGTCAAGGTCATGCGAAGCACATTGACTGTAATGCTAGAGAGCTGGGGGAAGGGATTCTAAAGAAGAGAGACTCTTTAAAGGTCTGGGGTTACAGCAAGAAACTTTGATACTTTTTAACTTAATAAATCTTGACAGCCTAATCATGGCTAAGCCTTTGCAGAGTTATTGGTACAGATGGCAAAGCTAGACATATTTAAAGAGATCTCAGGGGCGAGTGTAAGAGAAGCTCTAACTCCAATGCAGCACTGGAATTCAGGAGAAAGAGAAAGAAAGGAGGATAAAAAGCTACATGGCATTTCCATCTCCTGACATCTCCAACAGCCTCAGATACAAAATATGATAAGGCTCCTGCTGAGCTAATAAGCCCAACAAATGTCTGTGTCCGTGAAGTAGATGAAGTGGGATCAAGCAGAGGGAGCTGCTGTATGAAAATAAGCAAGCGCCCAGGGTATAATGGCACTAGAGAAAGCTCCAAGGTCAGACTGATGACAGAGACACCAGTTAAGTGGAGACCCGATCAGTGGGGAAGATTTGCCTGCTTTGTCCAAGACACGACCATTAAAATGAAATGAAGTATCTATTCAAAGGAGGAAGGATAGAAGGAAAGAGAAATCTAGGTGGGGAGTAGGGGGTGCGTGTGTGTGTTTATTTGCATGCAGCCTTTAGAATTGAGTTGGTAGAAAATTGAGAATGGACATGCACTTCAAAGTGTCGGTGCATCTGGCAGTCGATGAGTTTAGTGGGCTCACACCTGCATCAGCACCATTTGTACAAAGTTCTTCATTGGGACGAACAGAATAATGACCATTTCTCCACAATGCACAAGTTTCCCATGAGAAAAAATGACTGTGTAAGCACCCATTATTGCTCAACTTTCTACCTTTCTCTGTTTCCTGTGGAATAGGGAATCTTCTCATTCATTCTTATTGTTAGCTTATATATTTCAGTAAAATAAAGAATTGATAGAAGTTAGAATTAGCAACAGCAGACCTGACATAAGTACCATAGCAGTGAGCCTTGGTGCCTGACTTCTGATAGCTTTTATTATCTCAGATGATAAGCCTCAAGGTTTTCCCAGTACAGTCCTCTGTTTAGTTCTGAAAATCCTGTGGCCATGTCTATTTCCCTCAGCAGTGATTCTACTTCCATGGTCAGGCTAATAATTTATAGCTAAAGCTATCTGCGGGCGTGAGGTGTGTCTGGCTGTGTGAAAGAGGCAAATATTTAGGAAAAGGGAAAGACTAGTCCCTAGACAGAAAAGCTGAATTCAGGGCAAGGGGCAGTAATGGGAGGCTAAATCATCCAATCTGGTTGGTACTTTGATCAAATTAGTTTCCTTATTCCTTAAACTCACTTTTGCATCTTGAAGCCATTACCCTTACTTACTTACACACCCATTCTCTCTGTGTCTATCTCTCTGTTTCTCGCTCGCTCGCTGTACCTGGCACAGAGTATCAGTTGTCTCTGTACCCCCCCCCCACACACACACTCACATACAAACACTTCTAGAGCAAATAAGGTGAATCCTGTAAACTGTAGTTTTTTCATTGCTTTTCTAATGACACAAAAAAGTTCATGTTGACCTTAGAATCAATGATGGGAAAGCCACTTACCAATTGCTCTACTCTGTAACCACATTTCCAGGCCAACAGACACACTAATGGGTTAGGAGTAAAGAAAAGTCCTTTCTTCAAGTTTATGGTAATGGAACTCTGATATTTAATAAAAAAACAATTAGCAAATCTCCTTTCTCAACTTTAGGAATGATTTTACATAATCTGTGCTTTTTTTAGTTAAGAAATATTTAGAGTATGCTTGAAATCTTAAAAGACTGTCAGACTGCAACATTAATTCTTAAGAGATTCTATCAATTTCATAATATTTAAAATCTTGTTTAAAAGGTGGAAACCACTTGAACTTAAATGTGTGAGGTGGTTCATTATGTTTGTAAGAAAACCTGGAAATTATGAAATAATTACCATGAAATAGCTGATTGGGTGGATATTAGTACTTTTGCAAGTGTACATTTAGTTTTAATTATATACAGATGCAAATACAATTCTGGTTCTGCTCCCTTAGGTCATATTTTGGGATATAGTTTTGAAATAGCCATAGACATTAGAAATAAAAAATTTATGACTTCGGTATAGCTATGATGAAGTCAAGAATTGCTTTAAACAGCTGTAAAAAAAATTGGTCCTTGCGATAAAATTAAAGTCTCTTAAAATATCTTTTGAGGGCCAGGCAGTGGTAACACACTGGGCGGCAGAGGTAGGCAGATCTCTCTGAGTTGGAGACTATCCTAATCCACAGAGTGAATTTCAGGACAGCAGGACTACACACATACATACAGAGAAACCCTGTTTCAAATTATCTTTTGAGGATTTGTATAATCAAAATGAGATAAATGCCACATTTATTGACTTTCATTTTAAATTATTGTATAAAATTTTTAAATGCCAATAAATAAAACCAATTTCAAATTATGTAAGAATCTTGGTAAAACACATTATTAACTTGAGAAAGTGATGGGTATCATAAAGAGGAATTTCAAAGTTTGGATTCATCACCAAAGCTTCTTTCAGGATTGCTGATGGAGAAGGACTGCCTCTGTTGGACCAGTGTTAATTGGGTGGTATGTCAGTTTTCCTCCTATCTGCACAGCTCTATGGAGATCTGTGGCTCAGATGAGACACCTGACTCTGCTAGATGTTCTTATACCCTCTTCCAAATTTGTTCTCAGCAAAAGGAGCATTTGTTGTAAGAGAAGAAAGGAAACTATCTTCAATCCAGGACAAAGGGCAGATCAGTGCTGACATTACCACGAACAGTACTAAGATAAAGACTTTAATAATTCAAACGTTTGATAAATAGAGAGCACCATGAAGATAGTACTATTAGCTTAGTTCAGAGATGTTATGGGCAAACGTGATAAGCAAAGGCGATAACATTAGGACTTCTTGTGCTGCACAGGTCGGAAGCAATACAGTGTATTAGGACTGCACAGAGAGTACATGGACTTTTCTGACACAATATCATGCTGAATCAATGTTCATCCTACAGTTTCTATTTTTGCAACTTTTCTTATTTTTATTAACATTTTGCTTGCAATTATCAATCTTACAAATTTAAGGAGTTATTATAGGAAACATTCATTTATTGTATTTCAAGAGTAGTTTCCAATTAGGTTCATCAAATTTATTGAGTTAGATTGAGAGGTTTTGAAACTTACATGTCTCCTCCAGTAGAGTCTCCAGTAAAAAGGCATGACGGATGTTCAATTAATTTAAGCTGCAGAAGGTGCAAGAAATCTGGAAATAGTATAAATACAAAGTACTCAGAAGATTTATACTTTGAAATTAGAAAGAATGGGTCAAACCCTAGCTCTGTAATTTATTGCTTTATTAGCAATTCATTTAATGCCAGATTTCAAATATCAAAAATGAGGAAAAATAATATTGCCTGTTTTAGGAAGGATGGTAGAAATATAAAATATAGTCTGGAAGCAAGTTCCTTTAACACAGGGATAACCAGCTGCTCACTTCTTCATCTGAGATGTTTTAAACAGTAGGAAGACATTACAAATTCCATGAAAGAAAAATAATCATCTTGCAAAAATTAAGTTATCATTGGTTTAATTATTTATTTTCTTCTACAAATATGCCAGCTTTTCCAACTTTCTTATTTTTCTTAAAGGCAGCACAATGACCTTGAGTGGGTGAAGCCTTTTTATTCCTCTCTACTTGCTCCTAGCTTCTTGTTTGACAAAATTAATAGTCTTTCCTAAGGATCAGTTTTCAAGATGGGACACGACAGTCAGCAATGAATGTCACATTCTCTAAATGTGAGGGGGCTGAAGATGTACCCCAGAGCTGAAGAGCACTAGCTGCTCTTCCAGAGGACCCAGTTTCACATTCCCTGCACCTACATTCCAGGTCCTCATCATCTGCAACTCCAGTAGTGGGGGATCTTATACCCTCCTCTGCCCTCTGCAGGAGATTCATGCTTGTAGAACACAGACACACCTGCAGGTGAAACATCCACACGCATCAATTTTAAAATACAGGTAAAATAATTTATAGCAGATATATGAAACTTGTTTTTGTATTTCTTTTGAGGGTCTTCAATTAGAGCAACAAGAAGTATAATGTTAATTATTTCTCATCAAACGTCACATTTGACTCAGCCTCTGATTAAAGTGTACTTCTTTCACCAAAAAACTCCCTTCCAAATGCATTTGGTCATTACAAAAATTGTTGAGTTTTTAAAACCATTTTTAATGGCATTTGACACTATGTACCATCACAGGAGATGATTTTAAGACTTTTTAAATTTGGAGAGACTATTAAGGTAAGTATAGTTTTGTTTAAGCAGATTCTACTCTATGGACAGTATTTAGCTAGATATACAAGTGTGAATATATTAGATATGGCCTAATATCAGATATAGCATGACGCAGAGATTCCACCTACACATGTATATGCATGAACACTGTAGAAAGACTTGGAAATATAAACTTGATTGTCAAAGTTTCTATTTTATCAGTCTGCCAACTAAAACTAGAGAGGCAGCTTTAGCTGAGGATACTGATTTGGAGCACAACTTGTGATTTAAAGAATTGGCTTGTCCTGGCCAGATCATTGTGGCCCTCAAGGAATTTACTCATTGTTTCATCATTATCTGTAGCTGAACCCAGGAATAACGAGTGAAACTTGACATGCTAATTGAAGTAAGTAAGATTACTGAAGAATTTCTGGATATACAACCAAAATTTCTTGCTTCCTTTTCTATAGACTTCCAAATTCATCCTGCTTTGATTTACTTTCACCCTAACTAAAATACTAAAATACTAAATGCATAATGCCTTATCAACTATGAAAACTATTTTTAAAAGAAAAATCAATGGTGGCTATAGACTGAGATTTAAACTTTCCAAACTTAGCAAAAAAAATTCTTTATAGAGAATTTAAAAATCATTACTTTTATTATTTGTACTATTTTATTTATTTTTATAAATTTATTATTTAATTATCATTTTGTTGTTACTTTGGAAGTTATTAAAAGTAGAAGATGGAAGATTTTTAATTTAATAGAATTTGAAAATATATAGAGTGTGACTGGTCTATATATAATGTTACTCAATATAAAATGCAGTAGATTTTCAGCGATCTCAGTAAACTATTTTCTTAACATTTCTCTTTTTGTTTAACAAATCATGATACTGAGATAGTCAAAAGTCAAAGAGCAATAAGACTCTAACAAAGAAAATCAGTAGTTCTTTAATCTTTTCCTGTTTGTTCCTAGAGCAAAATATGTTTGTGTTTCATTGTTTTAGCTGGTTCTTTTATTAATTAAATGTGAGGTTTCAAATAAAAAACTACATGGCTTATTAATTTCACTCCTTATCCTCTAAAACTCTGTTTCTTAGTATAGCTATTTTAGAAAGATAAGTAGCTAGGTTATACATTATTGTAATTGTGGTATTACTACAAGCCACCATGCCCAGTAGTAAAATATTATTGTGTCTTATTTCCAGTATAACTTCTTTGTAGTTCTAGAATGAAACGATTTGCAATTTGCACACATTAGTGCTATAGCACTTGGACTTGAAATTTGGGGACTAGAATTCCATGTTGGCTGTGCTACTGATTGTGACATAGATCACTGAGTCTTGG
>JAQHUG010000083.1:6189973-6207537 GCA_028555095.1 Dicrostonyx torquatus | reverse complement strand
TATATATATATCACTCAGTTAAAATAATTATTAAGCTCTTATTGGTGTGAGTCTGTATGTTGGAATGTTGGGTATATGTAGTGAGAGATGATTATTTTCTTTTGTTATTACTTGATTTTAGAATTTCATATGAGCATTTCATTTACATCCTCCCCCACCCTTACCTCCAACTCCACCCATGTCTCCCTAACTCTTCTCAAATTCATGGCCAATTTTTAAAATTATTACATTAAATTATATATATTTAATTTATATTATGATTATATAAATATATAATATTATAATCTATATAAATAAATACAACCTGCTAATTCTGTTTAGTGTTATTCATATGTAAATGTTTTAGAGCTGACCACTTGATACTGGATAATCTACAAGGCAGCTCATAACTGATGGACTTGATTCTTCCTCTTTGCATAGTTATTATTTGTCTGCAGTTACTTCTTCATTTAGGATTGCAACCCAATGATATTTCTTCTTTCCACACTTGCAGGTCAAATAGTGGTATCATCGTTCAGGTCTTCTTTATAAACTGCCTTACGGAGATTTCATTAATGAGTGAAACTGTTGTCCTATATGGAAAACATGGTCTATAACAGATTTTTGGTCCTCTGACTCTAAGAATCTTGACATCCCCACCTCCATGATGTTCTCTGAGCCCAAGGGATGGTGACCACTTTTTGAATGTACCAGTTGTAGCTGGGTGTCCCCCCGATCATTTCTCTGCATTTCAACCACTTGATTTTTTTAATGATCTCTTTCTGCAAAAACAGAACAAAACAAGCAAACTTCTTTGATGAGGGTGGAGGACCACAATTATCTCTGCATGTAAGATGATAAGACGATGCTTTTAGAATGCAGGTGGAGATTATACTGGCATTGGAAAGAAACAGCAAAAGGGTCTCCTCTGCTCTCCCACCAGCCGTGAGTGTTGGCTGAGTTTATAATTCTGTCATGAATGCTCCTCTACTAAGAAGGTCTTAGGATCAGAGGGCTATCAGTACTCCTCAGGTTAAGTGCCACTATTGCACCCTTGGAACTATCTTACCACTGATCATTGTTGTACTTGGAGGATTTACAGCTAGATAGGACTAGTGATTTTTCCCTCCATGGCAGCTTCCATAGTACACTCTGATACAATCAGAGCTAGGGATGAAATTTTAAGGTCAAATACAGATAAATTCCTCGAAGTCATGTATTCCAACTGTGTGTTATCTTTGGCAATAGGGACTTACCTTCAAATTCTGGGAGGCAACCAAGAACAAAGGTCAACAACCTGTTTTCTTTAAGGGATCTCTTGAATTCTCCTGACCAACAACACAAAAATATTTTTTATACCTGGCACTGGGTTTTTGTTACTCTGTTTTACTTTGACGAGCATTGTCATTCCAAGTGGCATAACTTTATTTAAATTATACAAATGTACATTATTATGTAATTTTATGTAAACAAAAGTAATATAACTTTTTATTTTTTAAATACTCTTGGTGTTTTCCATTCTCCCTCAGCATCCTTTCTCCTCCCTCCTCCCCAGTTAAAGCTCTCTATCCTACCCTGGTATTCCCCCTTTCTTAACTCCTTGGCTTTACTATATTGTTCCATCTAGGTCTCTTTTTACTTTTGACTTCACAGGTGTCTGCAGTTTTTTCAGTTGTGAATTTATTTCATATGGGCATGGTTTTCTTAAAAGAAGAACACTTAAAAATTTTTTTAGCTTATGTTCATTTGCATTCAAGTAGATTTTAAACTTTGACCACATTGATATTCAACCACACTATTCTTCTCTGGTTCTCCCACCATATCAAACACAATTGTTCATTTTATCAAGTAAGTCTTTTTCTGCTTTTGTATTATTCATATACATGTGAATACAGGTATGAAATACATCTGACTTTCTAAATTTGATTTATTTGGCTTAATACAAACATCTCCAGTTCTATCCATTTCCTTGATGATAGAATTTCTTTGTGTATGAATGAAATTGTATTATGTATATACACCATATCTAGTTTATCCACTAATCTGGTGGTTGGCATTGAAACGTATCCTACAACTTGGCTATTACAAACAGTGCCTTAATATATATGGTTATGCAGTTATTCCTCTTTAAAGCTTTAGAGTGGAGGAAAGGATTGGAATAGTGTGTTTCAGAAGAAGGAAAACCTACCTGCAATGGTTGTCTCATCTCATCATGTAATTTCAAGAAACCTTTTAAATAATCCTCTGTCTTCAATAAACAGAGAAAGTGAGAAGCTCAAAACACAGAAATTAAATCGTTTCTTTTTCTGGTTAAAATAGGGTTGTAGTGACTTTGTAACCACATTACAAGAGGTGTAAGTCTGTCTGCAAAGGGCTAGTGTGCACATTTGGATAGATTTCTCTCACCTTTGGCCTAGAAATTATAGTTAAATAATTACAAAATTCACAGAGTGGTGAAGTCATCTTTTAGGAAGTACATTGCCTAACACATTTACTTGTTTGTTTTTCATTACACAGACTATGTAATTTGGACTGCTTTCACATATGCACTCTAGAGTTTATATCTAGAGTGCTGAGATTACAGATATTTGCCACAAAATTTGACTATGTCCATGAGTTTTCAAGGTTGGGCTTTAATAGTGGGTGTATGTTGAAGCCTACCAATAATGAAGAGAATAATGAATTGAAGAAAGCAACCCCAAGAAAGACAGAGAGAACATAGCCTTATCCTTTGTGTGAAGCTTGTTGTAGAAATGTAAGTAAGGCCAATGAGCATGCTTGCTTGCTAACCCAGCAAGGATGCCAGGGAAAGGACTGAGATTGAAGACATTGGAAAATGAGGAAATAACTGATTGAAAACAGTCTCATTTGGGACAATAAAGAACAGTCAAGAGTCATTAAAATAATAATGTCATGAAGAATACAAAAATAGATTCTCTTTGTATGGAATCTACATGAATATAAATATAAATCATTAATTATGTAAATAAGTTCAATATTGTCACTAGCAGAGATATACTTGAGAACAATTTCTAAAGTCTGAAGCACTGAAAAAATATGTTCACTATTTTATCTTAATTTTAGTTTCACTGGCATGCTAGGGATGACAATGAGAGAATTGGGTACAGAATTAGACGTGAAATGTCTGCAGAAATTGATGATGATACCAATGAAAAGTCAAAGAAGTCTTCTGTTTACAATTATATAGAGAAAACAGAGGGTCAAAGGGAAGGCACTAAGTTCCTCCTCTGCACCTGATCAGGAACACTGACACACTAAAGAAGTCAGTGGTGAAAAAGTTGGTAACACATTTCAGAGGAAGCATAAGAAAGCTCACAATGAATCTCACACATCACTAGCATAATGCTCATCTCCAGAGGGTAGACCCCCCTCTCATGATGCTTGGTAGACTAGTGAGAGCAGGCTAAGGTCAAGAGTGTGAGACTAACAGGAACGGAACTCAATCTTTAGTCAGAAAGTCTTTATTGCTGCTGTCTTTGAAATCATGGACAGCCAACTGGGAAGAGAAACACTGATGAGAAAGACAACTTTAAAGTCCAGGTCGATATCATTGCCAGCAAGCACATCAAGAAAAAAATTCCCTCTAGAAGCAATGAAAGACACAACTGAGGAACATACTCAGAAGGATCAGAGTACTTAGAGATCCAAGAAAGCATAACAATTAAGTATGTACAAACAATTTCTCCGGCTAAGAACTGGAGCTCTCACAACACAGCTCAAGGGCACAGCCTTTCTTTTTCTTGTGTTATCACCATGGATCACAGACTGACCTGGAGCTTCTGACATTTACTACCTAAATTTTGTGTCCTGTTTCTGTGTTCTATTGCTATGATAAAACACTATGACCAAAAGCTTCATGGGAAAGGAAGATTTAATTGACTTACAAGTACCAATCACAGGCTATCATGAAGGCTAGTTGGAGATTTACCTGGGGGCAGGAATTGAAGCAGAGACAATGGAGGAGTCCTGCTTGCTGGTTTGCTCATGATGGCTTGCTCAGCCTGCTACTTTTATCCAGTGTAGGACCACGTGCTCAGGGGTAGCGCCATCCACAGTGGCCTGGCCTCTCCCACATCAACCATTAATAAAGAAAATACACACAGAAAATATTACACAGTAGTCTAATAGAGGCATATTCCTCATTGATGTTGCCTTTTCCTCAATGTTGTCAAAACACTAACCATCACAGATTCCATTTCCATTCTTCACCAGATCAGTATCTAGATATCTTATGAGGCTGCAGCATCATCTGCCTTGAGACTTTGTTTTTTATCAGTTCTTCTCCATAACTTTTAAGTTTGAACTACTACTTCCTTCTTTGCAAATACAGGGAAAAAATACCTGTTGAATGTCTACTCTATATGGAGATACAGGTTAAAGACTACATGGATATTTTTGAGAGTTTTTTTCATATTCCTTCAAAATTATTCCACAAGAATTTCTCTTTCCATCTCAGAAACCTGAGAAACTCCCTGAAAACATAGGATTACCAGACGGTGGGTTCAGATATGAATAAGGTGATAAGGGTATCTATGCTATGCCTCTTGGTCTCTGTTTGGATGTCCATTATGTTGGATGTCTTTGCTAATATTTCTTTTCTTGCAAGATCAGAATCTCAGGCTCAACCTGTGAGCATTGCTCGCACAAATACCTTCTTTCTTTTCCCTTAAAATTTTGCATAGAACAGCCTAATTCTGAGGCAAACTGGTAACTTACATTTCTCATCCTGATTTGCAGGCTGCTAAGTGTTGTTGGAGAAAATGAAATAGCTTTGCTGATTGCTTTCATTACATTGTCATGATGTCCAACCTCAGCTGGGCCTTTGCAAACATTGGCAATCCCTTTGCTCCTCTCTCGACAGCTAGTTCCCATTTCCCACAGCATCTGTTCCAAATCTGTAGAGTTTTCCTCAAGTCTACTTTAATTAAAAACATTCTTAACGTGGCTTATGAGGCTCTCCAAACTTTGGCTCCTTCCCATCTTTCTAGTCTCCCCAAGGGCCGTGCTCTCTCTTGTTCTTCTAGGTTCTTGCCAAACTGATACTTGTAATTCCTTTTTCTTGTCCCCTTTGGATAGTCTGCTCACTGAGCTGTGAAGCCCCTCCCTTGCTTCTTAGTTTAATTCACTACTCATCTTTCATTGTTACATCATGTGATGAGCTTTCCCTGACATTCAAGACTAGCTCAGATCCTATCATTTTTTAAGATTATGCATATATTTTCTTGATTTAGTTCAGGCCAGTATTTCTCTTTAGGTGACTATGTGCACATAGTGACCATATTAACCCACTCAATTAGTATACTGCTGTCATGCCACACAATGCCTGATCCTTGAGAGGCGCTTTAAGCTTAGTTTTATAGTTAACTAGAATCATAATTTTGACATTATTCATCACGTAAAATCTCACTGCTGAATAGAGAGTCTTGCAATACCTTCTTCATACACTGAGCCTATAAAGTATACAGATCACAGATACCCACAGTTTGGGTTTTCTCAGGTTGACAACAGGCTGGGGCAAAAAGCTTCTCAAACTAGATCTCCAGCTAGCTAAAATTAAGAGCATCAGATGAGTACTGTGGGAAGAAAGTTTTTCTAGCTTTACCCTGACATGGTCTCATGAAGATGGTTTGTAGAATTGTTTGTAACAATGTTTATTTAAAACACTTGCAAAGCCATGAAATTAGGAGTATGTGGCAGCTGTTGCCCTACTGCTGCAGCTATTGAAAGGCTACATGTTGTAAGAAAGAGCTATACAAATAAACTCGTGAGGATGAAAGAAACTGGCACACGTCTGTTCTCACTCCATCTAGGGCTCTAGGCTATGCCATCTTCCTCAAGGAACATCTCTCTCCCAAAACTTGTGCCTGAGTCTTATCTTCTGGTGACGAGACCAGTGACATGTTATAGTAGGAGTCAGAGCTGCTACTCCAATTAAGAAAGAAGGTGAGTGAAAATACAGGAACAAATGATGGCAGGTAAGAAGCCATGGGCATTTGAGTGGCAGATCAACCCCAGGATTGGTTCCAAACTGGGAGTAAAGGAAAGAATAGCTGTGAAAGAGAAAAGAGGGATGTAACAGCCTGTGTCTTTTAAAGAATCCCATGCTGGAACAAGGAAGGAAAGGGTTTCCAGTGATAATTGTTTAAGCTATGCCTTTCTTCATGTACTAGTTCCTTTGAATTTTGTAAAAATCAGGTCATTTACTTCCTTTCTATTGTGCTATATTTATCTCATAGCAGGGTAAGAAAACTGCAAAACATTTGACCAGTCTTCCACTCTATGAGATGGGACCCATATGCTACACTACTTTGATAACCAAGAACCAGAAGGTAGATAGTCCAGAGACCTAGGGTAAAGTAAAACACCACTGGTCTAAATGCATATATATATATATACCCACAGTCAGACATTATGTGAAAAGTACAAATGGGATGCCTTCATCAAAGTCCTCCCTTCAAACCTCTGCGAACCCTTGAAAGAGGAGGTACAATGACTGTAAGAGCCAGAAGGAAGGAAGAGAGAATAAGAACACGAGTAGAATAAGGTCCTCTAAATCAAAAAAGCAGGGCACATATGAACTCACAGAGACTGAAGCAGCAAGCACGGGGCTTACATGGGTCTCTACCAGGTCCCCATCACATACGTTATATCTATTAACTTAATATTTTATGGGCCTCCTGATTGTTAGAATGAGTGTATCTCTTTTTCTCATGCCTGCTCTTAGGACTTTTTTCCTCCTGTTGGAATGCCATGTCCAACTTCTATATGATAGTTTTTACTTCATCTTTTCTGTGTTTTATTTGTCATATTTGGGCATTATCTCTTAGAAGTCTGTTCTTTTCTATTGAGAAACAGAAAAGATATGGATCCCCAGTGGAGAGGAGGTGGAGAGGGACTGGGAGAAGTAAAGGGAGGGTAAACTATAATCAGGATGTATTACAGGAGAAAATAAAAGAAAAAAGAAAAAAAATCTGAGTAGCCCACCTCTATCCTTAGGTCACTCTGAGATAATAGAATATGAGTGAAACCAGCATAGTGGTCCCCGAGATTTAGCTACCAAGAAATCTACCAACATTGCTCAATAGCATCTCGTTAACATTCAGGGTCAGAATTCAATGAAAACAACAAGAATTGTTCCTAAGCCTTCCTTGTTCACCAGCAAAGTTTATTGACCTAGCCATGACTGACATCACATGTGTTCTTGGAGACAGATGAAACACCAGGCGAACGGCTCAATGCTTTCTGGAAGTGTTTAGCAAAAAGATTTTGAAGTATTTGAGTCTGAGTATACTAAACATTTATTATTCTGGAATATTTTGCTTTCAATAGAAAGACACCAAATTAAAATTGACAGAACCAATTAAAATGGGCCTTTTATTGTTTTAGAGAACTGTGAATTTAGAAGAAAACTGTGGAGTGCACGGAAAGGACCACTGGCCTGGCTGAGTTCAGGTGCTCAAGTGATGTCAGCAGAGTCTGCTCTACTTCACAATCTACAACTAGCATTATAGAGGGAGGTCACAGTGTACCCCAATACACATTTTCCTTGTTACTAGCAATCACAATGAAAGGACTTATTTCTATTCTCTGCGTTAATGAAAGCATTAGACACGAATTTTAGCAGCACGAACTGTACCTTTTGCTGATCATGGTCAGTGTCTTGAACTTTGATGAGTTCCTTAGTGCTGGCCAATACCCTGACCCTTCCTCTTGAACCTGGGTCTGATTTATATGGGAGGAAGAAGGAGAGTACTACTTTTCCTAGGAAAGGTAGTATATGCTTATGAAATTTGAGACGAATTTAAATATGAAAAATCCAAAAGGTTTCCATGATTGAGATGTGCACAGGAAGTAGATAAGGCACAGTACATGCACGCCAGAAGACAGAAGCTATGATACTTCTCATATTTTGTATGATGTTGTCATGGTTGTAAGAAGATCCGCAAACTCATCCCACCTACTCAAAACTAAAATCCAGTGACTTCATGGACCAGTGATAGGAAGCATTGACTGGCTTTGGGAACTGCTGAGAGGTACCATGATTCTGCTGCTACATTTACTTTACTTCTTTATTAGACTCTCTCCTGACATTGAACTTTCTTCACCAGTGAAATGGTAAAATATGGTCCCCTGGATCCATACTCCCAGAGGTTCACAAAAGCAAAAATGAATTGACATTTCATTGTCACTTCTTGCTTGAAAAAGTCAATATAAGCAATACAATTTTGGCTAGCTCCAATCCTTACCTTGTACTGATTAGGAGAAGCAAGTCTATTCCTAGAATACTGCTGGTTTTCAAGGTGAAGCTAATATTCACAGCACTGACTCTCATACTATTAGTATTATAGATACATTTAAAAGTCTTAAGAAAACATAATGACTCCATGCAAGAATAATGGCTTTGTATTTTGAAAATAGGGTGTATGCCCAGGCCTACAACTGCGCCTTGGTTTGACTCATCATAGCATCTACCCCTGTAGTTCCTGCGGGAACTAGTTGGAGGGATTGGTCCTGCAGAACAATAGCCGCAGATCTCCAAGACACAGGATACCCCAGAAGAACTTCGGTCCTCACAGAAGGATCCAGGGAGGATGGTGTATCAATAATCAGAGACAGATGGATCTCTATAAGTTCAAGGCCAGCTTAGTCTACAAGAGCTAGTTCCAGGACAGGCTTCAAAGCTACAGGAAGGGTGGATATTGGGGAAGGGAATAAGATATCTACATTAACGGGAGTCATTTTAAGATTTGCAAGAGATTTGTCTCTAGAGGGGATCCCAGGTATTCATAGGGAACTCCCAGCTAGGTACTTAGGCAGCAGAGGAGTGGGTGCCTGACCTGAACTTGTCCCATAGTTACTTTGTTGAATATCTCAATCGTCACCATAGAAATTTCGCATGATGGATGGAGATAGAGCCAGAGACCCACATTCACACCAGAGCAAGGGACTGTGTTACCAAGGTCCAGTGGAAGGGCAGAAGGAGGGAGAAGATGAGCAAGGAAGTCAGGACCGTGAGGGACTGGCCCATCAACAGAGACAGTGTGCTTGATCTATTGGGAGCTCATCAAATCCAGCTGGACCAAGACTGAATGAGCATATGACCTAACCGGACTCTCTGAATGTGACTGCCAATGGGGACTGACTGAGATGCCAATGATCATGGCACTGGTACCTATCTCTTCTGCATGTATTGGCTTTTGGGGAACTTATTCTATATGGATGCACATCTTCTTAGACCGAGATGGAGGGGGGGAAGGCCTTGGGCTTCCCATAGGGCAGGGTATCCTGCCCCATCTTAAGGAAGCAGGGGAGGGCAGTGGGGTAGTGGGGGAGCGAGAGGGCCAGGAACAAGGGAAGTAAATGTAAATTTTTTTTGTGATAATAATAATAATAAAGTAAAAAAAAGCTACAAATACAGAGAAAGCCTGTCTTGCAAAAACAACAACAACAACAAAAAGTGGTAGTTTGAGAGAACCTGTATTAGGCTTCTCTAGGGAAATAGAACAAACATATAACTTCTTAAGTTAACTTACTTACTATGAAATAGTAGCAGCAGCACAATCACACCTGAGAGGTGGACAATTTGTGGCCATTCAGTCTGCAAGCCTGGGTATCCCAGCAGTCTCAGTCTGGCACCGAATGCCTGGAATCTTCCTGGAGAGTTACCACAGCGGAAGCCTGGAGACATGGGGCTAGTCCTGTTATCTGCAAACACACCAACAGCAGCAACAGGGTGAATTCACTGTGGCGAGAAGAAAGGCTGAGGGAGCAAAAGGCAATAATTCTTCCTTCTGCCATGCCCTCTTTTATCTGGGCTGCTACCAGAAGGTGATGGCCATATTTGAGTTGAGTCTTTCTGCATCAATTAAAGCAATTAGGACAATTTCTCAACCGAGATTCCCTACAGGTGGTTATAATTTGTGACAAGTTGACATTGAAACCAACCATCGCAGAACACTATGAAAAAATGAATCTCAGAAGCCACGGGAGCAGGTCAAGAATCATTTTTCTTTCCTTGTCTTTTTCCTTTTCCCTGTCATAGTAGATCTTCCTTCCTTCCTCTTTCCCTTCCTTCCTTCTCTCATTTTTTCCTTTTCTAACTCTCTCTCTCTGTGTGTCTTTCTTAATTTGAGATACTACATATTAAACTTAGACATCCTTCAATCAAGGTAAAAAAAAATGCCTTTCAGCTAGCTCCATATCCCTTTTGTACTTGGTATTTTGATAGGGCAGTGAATCTTTGCCTAGACATTTACACTGAGACATCCCTTCATTAAATAATTTAAGAGTCTGTACCAGGAGCTTAGTGACAGCGTATTGCTTGGTATGTTCCAAGTCCTGTGTCTGATTTCTGGTAGGACAAAAATATAATAAAGATCCAGTTTTCTTAATGTTCTAGTAACCATACCTCTGTGTTGTGAAACTTTCACCAGGATAGCTATTTCCATTTAGTTTCACCTAGAAATGAAATAAATTGTGATATCTTTCTTTGAATCATCAAGAAATCTCAAATTCATGGAAACAAATGACATTTTATTTTTTTAAGTTTTGAGATTATAATACAATTATTTAATTTCTCTTTCCCTTTCTACTCTCCAGACTCTCCTATATGTCTCTCTTTCCTCTCTTTATAAACAACAGCCTCCACCTTTTCTTCATTAATAATTGTTATATGTATATTTTTATTTGTATACACATGATATTTCTTAATCTGATCTGCTTAGTCCATACAAATGTAACTTGTATGTATGCTTTCGGGGTTGAGTGTTTGATGTTGGATAACCAATCGGTTCACTCTCCCTGGAGAAGACTATTTCTCCCACTTTCAGCATTGTTTAGTTGCTGGCCCTTAGTTCTTTGCAGAAGTGTGGAGCCTAAGGTCTTCTTCCCATTTCTCCCCCATCCCTGGCCACTTCGGCATGTTTATTGTTGCTGTCTTTTTTTATTTTAATTATACACATTTTCCTTTCAATATTTTAAAATTGTTTATGACTCAAGTCTTCTTTAGATGTTCTTACAGGAATCACAATAAAGGTCAAAGTTAGGGAGATAATTTTGTAGAGAATGTAAGATGTGCCAACCTGACCAGGCTGACTGCCTTATACCCTGTGAATCACACAGGAAGAGGAAGGGCACCTAGCCATCTAAACCCTACCATCTTCCTCATCTTTTGAAGAGATTTCAAAACAAAATCATTTAGAAACATTAGACTCATTATTATGAATTCAGGTGAAATCAGAGACCAAATATCAAATCCAAAGAACACTGAGTAATGATTCTGAGCCTGACAACATTGAATGGGTTTTACAGATATTGTCTCACTTAGAACAACTCCTGACTCATGAAATAGCTGTTACTGCTTCCATTTTACAGGAGAGAAAACTAAAATTCTGAGAAGGTGAGTAATTTATCGGCCTTCTCATAATAATGAGCATGAGATGCCCAGATGCCTAACTATAAACCTAGAATCTGCTTTTTCTTCTGTAAATCCTTTCAGAGGGGTAGGTGGGGGTGCTTGTTCACTCAGTCACTCTGTGTGTCCATTGGCTGGCTTCCCTGGGCTCTAGAAAGTGTGCCAATGGGAAGAAAATAAGAAATCATGAAAAACCTAAGAATCAACCTCATATGACCTCCCATCATATGTCCTAAGTTGTTTTTCTCAGAGAATACTGTTAAAATAGTAACGAAGTAGCTAGTACAAATGTCTAGAATTTTTCCACGTCCTCACTTGAGTTGTATGCACTTTTGAAAAGGATGACCCTAATCACTGGCTTATGGTGAGATCAGAAAAGAATTATCTAGTGCATCTCTAGCACCACACTGAGAGTCATGATGGGAAACACCTGTAAAGGTATCAATTTTCAGAAAACAAACGTTTGCCAGCAGGGAGTGGTGTGACAGAGAATTTAGGGTTTGTTTGTTGAACCCCAGATGGATGGAGCAATGTATAAATGATATGAGGCTTTATTGTGATCAGTTAGGACATACTGGCACCTTCTCAAATTGATGTAGACATTTAGACCGTCAAAGAGGATTGGTCACTAGTTTGGCATTTTGTTTTGTTTGTTGTGTTCGTTTTTACTATGGAAGCAATTAACAAATCAATACTATCACTAAAAATGATTGATTAACACTTTTTGGGAAATATCTTTCAAACAACAGTGCACTCTGCGAAATAAAATGTGTGTAGATCTTCCTTTAATTTCAGTTTTGCTCAATGATAAACACATCCCCTGCCCAGCTTTATTCTATCACATTTAGTATTCTATGGGCAGTGAAATGTTTAAGACTGACAAAATATCCAGTCTGTAACCTCTATTGGAAAGGCTTGATTACAATAAAATTACATAAAAATGTGTCACTAAAAGGCATGGGACAGACATAAAATCTAACCTTTTGAGCTGAAGAATACTTAATATTCTCTTCATGATCATGCATGGGGAAATTCTTTGCTATGGAATAGCTATTTCCCTGTTAAGCAGGCTATTTCATCAATGATTTATTCACACAATGTAATAGGTCGTTTAAAATGGTGGTTTAAAAGTTGGGCCTTTTTGTTTAATTTTCTCACAGCCGGTTGGTAATTATCATGGCCCTGCAGTTTCTCTGGAATGCCATGGAGGGTCAAATGCCAATGGAACCCTGCTTTATAGGGTAATTAAGATAGTCGACATGGTTATTAAATACATCATGCTAAACTAAACTGGAATGCTGTGAAATAAAATCCAAAATCATAAATAAAACTTGGGTATTCCTACAAAGAGAAATGTGTGAAAAGCAGAAACTTGTGCTCTTCAAATGCATGAAATAGCTCCTATCCATGTAGTCTTACGAGATTCTGCCCCAGGAAAGCCTCAGAATTCTCCTGGAATAGATGCAGTGTATTTTCCATGTAGACTGACAGGTTTTTTCCTCCAATATCACATTGTGTAAAGCAAGACAAGAATAGTGAACTGTGCTTTCTATTTTCCTTGTGGCAACAAAGTGCTGAAAGACATATAATGTTGAAATTGATATTGGTAGCAAATGAATATTAGATAAGATGTAAAAACACAGAGAAGCATGAGAATACACACACATGCACGTGCATGAGCACACAAGCGCACGCGCGCACACACACACCAGACAACCTTGCCCAAGGTCTTTCCAATGAATGATCACCAATGTGTGTTCCTGCTGCCTCACAGAATTCACCTGCAACCTGCACGAGATGAGGATATAATGACTTCTTCAAAGAAATCAGAGTTAGGCGATTCTAGGGTCTGTAAACACTGATAATTCTAACCAGTGGTAATAGGTAAATATTGCCATCAGTAGAACTGTAAGCATTTCAAATATGTGTCTATCTTGTGGCCATAAGCTTTGAAACCTAAGAGCCAAAGGCTTTGGTAATTTAATTTCTTTCCAGAAAATGTGATGAGTACACAAAAATGCTGGCAAAAGGGCTAGACAAAATGAGAACAGAATCAAATACAATCTTTCCAATCTATAATGTGCTGCCTACAAGAGATTTTAAATTATCTTCCCCCTGCGTATTGCCTGGAAGTCTCTTTCTCCGTATGCATGTTTACAGGCAAATGCATTGGTTTACTAGTCAAAGGAAAAGAACTGGTCTTAAAAGGGGAAATAAATATTTCCAATTCTAGCTGTAAAACTAGAAGCCAAAATGTGTAGTTGACAGGCACAGAGCCAGTTCACTTCAGACCACTCGCCCTTCCTTCAAAATCAGTCTTCCTATTTCCACATGGAACACATTTTAACTTAACAATGTGTAGCTTGGCAAAGGGATTGTTTTTCTTTGGCATGAAACGGTTGTCTCATTTTGGGGAAAAAATGTATTTCTGCCTGCTTCTCTATAGAGTATATGTCCACATTCTTTTTAACTTTAAAAACTGTTGTCACATCAGGAAAGTTTTAGATAATCACTTTATTTTTGTCTAAATAGGAAAATATATGTTTAATATAGCCAAATGCTCAGGCATATGCTTTACATCATTCTGAATATTGCTCAAATACGCCTTCAAATGTGTACTGAATGGTGACTTAACTATATCATAGACTCTGAGAAGAGAGGCCTTGGAGAGACATTTAAATTTGCTTTGATGAGCATTTTTGCAGGGTTTATGGACAATGGACAATCTGAAAGTGAATCCAGCCGTTTCCTTCTCGTCTCTGTCAGGGTTTTCAAATTGAGTCATTCTCCCCACAATGTATTTATATCCCTGAAAATAGCAGAATGGAAGGCTACCCATTTAGACAGTCTCAGCCTTTTTCCCCATTTCTAGCTCCTACCAGAGAAAACCCAGAAAAGCAGAAATGCAAATTTTCAGACATTGGTTCCACATGAAATGGGACCAAGTGCCACCCCAGCTACTGTTGTGAGACCAGATAGGGCCACCGCTGCCTACACATAAAGAAAGCCATTAAGGGGAAGTTGTTTATTTCTGCTTCTGCAGAAATCATAAACACCAGCCCTGAGCCTGACAGCCCAAGCTGTGCTGCAGTAAATTCTAGTGCTTTGCTGCCCAGTGTAAGCTGCCCAGTAAAAGTTACTGTAGCCAAATCCCATATACACTTCAGGAAATAATCCTTCTCAGAAGATGGCATCATATTCATGCACAGCAGGGTGTACAAATGCCTATAAATCATGTGTAGAATCTACAATATCTATTTAAAAAATCTGTACAAATTTAACCATGACCCGTTTGCCAGACAATAGGCCTTCATGTGTTTGCAGCTTAGCAGACAGGCAGGAATTTCGTTTGGAAGCGATAGCTACTGTCTATGTAATATTTAGGACCTATTCATGAAGCATCTGGCAGAAAATAAAAGGGTTTTCTGCACTAACATATGCTAAAGAAGGATGTGGTCCTGTGCCGGCTCCTCCTCTTCTGATTTTTTGCAAATAGCACAACATAAGAGACGGTTGTTTCTGGCGGCCCTGCTGCGTGTCATGGCTGCCAGGCAAAATCCCATGAATTATTGCTCTTCCAGATGTAAGAGATTTTCAGGCTGCCTTAAACTGCCTGTGGTTTGTGGTGCTGGAGAGGAGAGAAACAAGATTAAACTTCATCTCATCAGTGCAATCTGAAAAGATCACACAGAGGACGGGAAATCAGAGACTTCTCATTCCAGAGCCAGACTGTGGAGAGCTGGGTGTTTTTGTTTCAAGGTGATGTCACATTAAGCTTGTAGGAAGACAGTGATCAAGGTCAAACAATATTTGAGGAAGATAAAAAAATAAAAGAAAAAGTGTTCAGCTCTTTTCCGTAGCTTCTTTATTGTATTGGCTTAACAGAAAAGGACTGATCTCACTGTTGTTAGGCAAAGGGATGAGGGTGAGTCTAGCGACTGAAAGTTGTCGGCATTTCTCTATAAAAAGTTAATGTGAGAAAAATTAGAATTGTTCCCACAAAATTATAGCTCTGCTGTTCATTTTAATTTAGAAGATGCATCATCATAAAAAAAAAATCAAGTGTTAGCATTGTTATCTCTAAAGGTCAAGTTTGAAGTCTTGTTTTGTGTGTGTGTGTGTGTGTATGTGTGTGTGCATGTATGTGTGTGTGTTTCCATGAACATTCCACATAGAGTTCACAAATATTAATTTAAAACAAAGTGAATGATATTAATATGTTATGATATACAGTTTTTTAAGATAATTAGATTCAGCTTTTTCCTATAAAGAAAGAAGTCCCATATCCATCGGCCAGTTCAAGAGTCCAGGTTACCAACATTTAACTAAAGCTTTTCATAACTGCTCCCAGAATGACTCAGAAAATAAATCGCACCCTCTCCCATTACATACAGTTAAAGTCCTCAGGGAGTAAAGTTATAACTCATTACATTTTGATTTCCTTTGATCAAATACCATACCCAGCACCTGGATATTATGATTTTAAATAACCGTTGTGACACAAACTAGGATAATGCTTAAAAACCCAAGAGTCATAATATGGTTACTATTAGTCCTTATCACTTATGGAGTGGAGAAATTGTGAGTGGGCTTTTTGAGGCATTTTCTGGAGTTCCATTAGCAAAATATTAATTATAGATCAAGAAAACATGTTTTTCAAGAAACAGCTGGAAGTAATCCACAAACATATATGTCTTAGATCAGAACATAATTGCCCCAATCCAACCTGTATAACTTTTCCCTTTTTTATTTGAGATGTAGCCTATTTAAGCAATGGGGTAGGCTACCAGATGTAAAACCTCCCGGGCCAGCTTTTCTTTCCATTTCAGTGAGGCACCTCACAAAGGTTCCCTAAAGTGAGGGATCCCAGTGAAACGGTGATGAAAACCATAGGTCCAAGTGGATTACATGAAAGCATTTATTGCTTTTCATGCAATGCATTTACAGCAGAATTGGGGGAAGAAAGTACTTTCCTGGAAACGTATTAATTATTTGACACTGGTTTGCCTCAAAGACATTTCTCCTATGGATGCAAGTGAAAGATCACAGCTAAAAAAAGATCATGATACTTGAGGTAGGCTCACACAGTTCTTTTTTATGTTCTGTGTGAAGTTGTCTTGAACTGAAACCTATGCTCCTCAAGCATTAAGGGATTGCAAAGCAAAGACTGAAGCTGCTGTAATTTAAACCCAGAGATTCCTGGGCACAAAGGTGCAAAATGGGCTAAGCCAGTCTGACTCCTGCCCCAGTCCGTAAAGAAATGATTTTCCTCCAGGAAGTTTTACACTATTAACATTCCAGCAATGTTATCATCTTTAAAGCAAGAGCTCTTCTACTGGCTTCCCAGGCACTGAGTGGAGCTTTGCATTACGTTCTTGAATCTATCATCAATACTTTATATTCGAGAAACCTGCAAGCATTTTAGCGAAAACAGCATAACGATTATCAGTGACTCATGTTTTCTTTGTGAAACTGGTATTTTTATTCAATTAAACATTTCCAAGGAGCACAAGCTTTTATTTTTGATCTTTTGTTCTGTTTCTAGAAAATGCTAGTTTGCAAGTTGATAGGTTTTCCAAGTCAATGCCACTGAAAAGTATTCTTTAAAAACCTTGTTTTGAGGCAAATCAAAACCACTCAATGGCAGGCATCTTACTTTCAGAAGAGGGTGAAATACTTGGAATGAAATCTCCGAGAGAGCCTTATACAGTCACTGGTCCAATCTTATATTGAATAATTTGTATTTAAACACTTCTTTGAAATGTAATTAGGCTTGGTGGTGCTAAAAGAGACACAATCTTGCTTTCTTATCTATTCAGTGATGGGCACACTAAACTAATAAGAAAAGAGCTACTTAAATTATAACTGTAACACAGGCTGTAAAGAGCATTGTGCAGAAAGGTCATGGGAATGTGAAATTCACACAGATGTGATTTTTGAAGTTCTGTGGCAGCATAACTTTGGTATGAGGATATGTGGTTTACCCCAAGTAAAGGAACATTAAACCTTATTGCTATAGTTTCCGGAAATGAACAAAATGTACCACTCTTGGGAATATACCCAAGAGATGCCAAACCGTACTACAAAAGCATTTGTGCTTCTATGTTTATAGCAGCATTATTTGTAATAGCCAGAACCTGGAAACAACCTA
>JAQHUG010000083.1:6127814-6154258 GCA_028555095.1 Dicrostonyx torquatus | reverse complement strand
GAAGTGTGCCTTGCCCTCTCTAAGGATTGGTTAGAGGTGGGGTGGGAGGTATATGGAGGGTGTGGGGGGAGCGGGAACTTGGATGGTATGTATAGTGAAAAGGATGTATATAGTATAATGGTCTAGATGTCTGATGATGTTCTGAGACTTAAATGTAGAGACAGAGGTAAAGCAGCAAACATGCAGTTCAAAGAACAGATCACTTTATTTGTGTGCAACGTGCCATCTTGGTCTGTGCGACAGTCTATCAGTGTTTCTCCATGTGGTTATCACAACCAGGTGAATTAGCTTTCCATGCTGTTCTAATCCATGAATTTTTACATTTTTTCAATATTTATACAGGTTATTGATAGCAAAATTAAAAAGACAAAGTGAATGCAATTTTTTCAAATAATAAACTTCCCAACTTTGTGTTATCAGTATTTTTTCAGAATAAAAATCCATAAAAATAAAACAACATGTAGAAGTTAGCAGAGCACAGATCCTTCCTCCTTACAAAATTGTTATAGAAGAGCCAAAGAATATTTTTCCTAAATATCACTTCATGCTCAGATTGGCCCATTGTAGAATGGAAAATATCATGGGCTCCATTTTATAGATAAGCTTAAAGTTGACATAAATAATGTGTAACTCACACAGTAACTTCAATAATATGAACCTTATTTTAATTATGGATTCTAGTGTACAAATAGCTCAGCATTTTACTGTTGTTCTGCTGCATAGTGATGCACACTATTTATTCACCCAATAGTTTCAGTCATGTGAAGGACACCTGCAACTGTCCATCACCAGAGGAAAGTGTCAGTGGTATCGCTGCTACAAACAATGATCAAATAAACTGCAGGATGAGTGATGCTGCATATTAGGAACAAAGGATTGACAGAAAATGGAGTGTGTGGTGACACCAGTGAGTGGACAATTACTTTAAGGACGAGTTCTGGAAAGCCGTTATCTGTGCAGAAACCCAAAGAAGCAGAGGCCAGCAAGAACTGAGAGGCAGTAAGTTCTAGAGTTCTCTGGTCAAAGTCTGCTTTGTCTGAGAATCTTCAAATGGAATAAATGACAGAGCCGTGAGAGTGGGATAAAATGCATAAAGGGATGGAAACAATACCGTGAAGGTGTTCCACACAGGAGAAATATAATCAGCTGGTTAACCCAAGTGCATAAGAGAATGTACGGTGCTCAACTCTAATAGAACATCTAATTCACAGCTCCTTGTTGGAAGGCACAGGATCTTGTGGAAGCAGGGATGGGAGGATTGTAATGACCAAAGATTGTATAAGTCTTCATTGAAACGGTATTTGTGGGACATGACAGTGCCTTTGTGCTGTGGAACAATGGTCTGTACCCTGTCAATTATATTTTAAATAAATGCTGATTGGCCAGTAGCCAGGCAGGAAGTATAGGCACAGTGACCATGCAGGAAGTAGAGGCAGGGCAGCAAGAATTCTGGGAAGAAGGAAGTTTTATTCTACAGTTTTGATCCAGCCGCAGAGCAAGCAAGATGTGACTGCCTCGCTGAAAAGGGTACCAAGCCACATAGCTAACATAGACAAGAATAATGAGCTAATATAAGTTATAAGAGTTAATAAGAAGCCTGAGCTAATGGGCCAATCAATTTATAGTTAATGTAGACCTCTGTGTGATTTCTTTAGGACTTAACAACCGCAGGAATCGGGTGGGACAGAAAACCGTACAGCACCTTTGCACTCATGAACTCAAAGCAGTTGTGATTGTATCCACGAGACCTGCACAATCTCAAGCCAGGAAAAACCTTCAGCAAGGCTCACAAAGTCCCTTGTTAACTGAGTAACTATTGGCAATTGATGCCCATTAGGAGAGGAAGAGTCTGATTTTTTTCAGGGATACAGGCCTCCAGACCTAACCACACTCCCATAGATGATCTTTCACCCATGCACATACAGGCAACACTAAGGAAACACAATTAGTTGTTTATTTTTAGAAGTGGATGAAGTTGGAAGGAAAAAGATGTGATCTGTGACAAAGGAGGGATTTTACAGGAGAGAACGTAATTCCTGGATTTGACCAAAATATTTTGCAAACGTATGAAATTAAATTCTCAAACAATAAAATATAAACATTATACCTGGACTTGCATTATGAATTTGAAGAAATAGAGTGACATGAAGCAATAAATGCACAGCTATTGCCACAGAATAATCCCTCCTTAATGGCAGCTTTGAGTTCTTCGGTTTTGGTACCTACATGTAACCACAGTCTCAAATACATTAAGTGGAAATTTAAGGGGTAAAGAGTTCATGATTTAATGTCTGGGCACCATAATGAACTGTCTTGACTCCTCTTGGTCAAGTATATCTAAACCAAAAATGATCCTTGTCCATAAGTTAGTCACGTAGTCACCCTCTCAGACTTCGTATCAGCTGGAATCATATTACAGCACTGTTTTCAGATTCTCCATAACTGCACCAAAGCCTGAACAGTGACGTAAGCATGTTTTACTCTTCAGAAGTAAAGTTGTGAAGTCCTTCATTTATGGGAAATCAAGAGAAGTCTGATCTGAGTAAGGAAAGGGAAAAAATCACATTCTGAATTTGCCTTTATTTACATTTTTAAAAATGTTTGCTCCCCACTAAATAACAAAAAAGAAACATTAAAGTATACGTTCTGGTACTATCTGTAGTTTTGACTTTCTTCTGAGTTGGAACATGTGTTCTTATATGGGAAAGAGAGAATATTATATATATATATATATATATATATATATATATATATATATATATATAATCTTAATCCTAATTCTGATGTGATAGCATGTATTTGGACTAGAGTGATAATGATGATAATGAAAATCGAAAGGTTTTTTGCATATTTTGAAAATATTATTTCAAGAATAGATGATATTTCAGGTCATAAGAAGGCATGTGATTTCTCCCAACCAATGGTTTGCAACAACTGTACTTAAGAGAAAGAACAGTTCAAAATGATTTCATAATGAGTAATTGGAAGGCTAGAGTAGCCCTATACTGAAGTTGATGTGTCTGGATGAAGTCGCAGACCCTAGGGGTTAAACTTTGGAATGTTTGAAGGTTTGATTGACTGTTACATGTCTCAGTCTGAAAACTGCAGTGTCTTTGCATAGAGTCATGAATTCAGGTGTGCAGTGATCTATAAATAAAAAGAAAACACAAATGCCAAAAGGATAGGTGAGTACCAGTAAGATTGGCAGTGAGTAAAACCACTGGCTGTAAATACTTAAAGACCTGAGTTTGATCTTCAGGACTCAAGGAAAGGGGAGACCTGATGCCCTGGAGCTGTCTTTGGACCTCCATAGTCAAGTTATAGCATATTAGTCCACAGTAATGACAATCATAAATAACCATAGCAAAACTAGACAATATTTCTGGCCATGGAAAGACATTCAGTCCCAGAAAATCAATGAAAAAGCATAGTTTTAAGAGTAGAAAAAGACAAGATCTCCTGAGTAAATTGGGAACATGGGGACCTTTGCGGGAGGGTTGAGGGGGAAAGGGAGAGGCAGGGAAGGGAGAAGAGAAAAATGTAGAGCTCAATAAAAATCAAAAGAAGAAGAAGAAGAAGAAGAAGAAGAAGTGAATCAGCGACAGCCCATTCAGGCAGCAAGATAAGGAAGATTCAAGCAAGGAGACGGCGACAGAGTGGCCCATCACACAAAACCAAAGAAAAGAAAGGGTTTCAGGTGGTAAAAGTTTATTTCTCAATTGGATGGACAGTGGTGCTTTTTTATTTTTTGTGTTTATTTTTTAGTTAGTGTTTCCAGAAGCCAAACCCAAATCTTTTAACTCTGCCTGATGCTGTTGTCAGTTTAGTCATCCATCTGAAACAATGGGAGCAGTGGCCATAAAGAGGAGACCAGAGCTTTAGTGTTACTGATCAGCCCCACCCCCAGCTTTGACTTTTCTTTCATCTCCAACCTCATCTAGCTAAAAGCATATCTATAGTCCTCAGCTCCAACCCGAGCAAGCCATGGAATTCCCAGGAGACAAAGCACAGGAATAAAAACTTATTATAAGTTTATAATCAGCCAATTCTGCTGCTAAAGGCCAACCACACCTAAATATGTGTCATCACACCACTATATGTTTGCCCACCTCATTTACTATAACCGTGACCATCAAAACCGACAATAGGAAAACACTCAGGTATGAGGTCAGTTCAAGGGTCAACAAAGCACAAAATCAGCAGATAGCAAACTTCACAGGTTGCTAAGATACCTTAATCTGGGAAAGAATCGGAATTAAGTTTTTGTTAAGTGGTTTATCATTCCACACCCTGATCCATTGATACAGATAGTCCATAGAAATTTTAGCTTTTCAATTATATAGATGAAGTAATCAGAGACAAGATAGGAAAGGTTTGAGCAGGAAAGATGATAGCTTAAGAATTTGCTAAGTCAGTTGGCTAGAATCATCTTGAAACAGTTTGAGACAAGTATACACGATTTAAGAAGGAAAACATTCCTAAGGAATAATCTTCTATTGTGCAGCTTTGCATCTAGGGGACTAATAATGATCAGATAACATAGTTATAAAATCCATAAGGGAAAGGAACATTGAGGCCTTCTGTTCATTGCAAAACGTGTACCTCTACACACTGGACACAAGGCTGTTTCTCACAACTACCAACCTGGCAAAGCCATGCTCAGCTTCTGCATCAGGGTAATAGGGATAGAGACCATGCTATTTCTTGGAATTACTTACTTTTTACTTGAAAAGAGAAAAAAATTGCTGTTTTCATATTTGTTATGCAAGGGACTACCATGGAGAGAAAGATGCAGATTGTAAAGGCTTTGTGTTAAATTTCATACTTTGTGTGTAAACCTAATGAAAAAAGGCTTTATGACAAATTGCAGCCATATCCTTTAATGGTACTCAGTTATATGTAGCTTGCTCCGTTTGATAATGGCTTATTCTCTTTCCTTCAGTAATTGGTTAGTGTGTGAGAGGGGTGCACTGGTGGTAAATACAGATGACATTTCATTCCTAAGACGTATGTTCCTGAGAAGGAAAGTATAGAGAGAAACCTCAACACAACAACCAAAGTGAAGACACTGACATCTATACAATGTTCTTACCTAAAGCACAATCCACAGTCAGCATGTGTCAGCTCTGCCTAGATCAAAGATACGCATCTAGTACAACTATAGATAAAAATTCTACCTTTTTCCCCACTGAAATCTTTGCCTGGATGACACATTGTCTTTAGACATACATTTTCATTGTTTTCGTTAATGTGGAATATTTCTTCACTCTTTGTGATAGGCTTCTGAAAGAATATGAGCCATTGGCTTTGTTGTGTTGTTTTGGTTGTTCTGTTTGGAGATTGGGTCTCCTGTAGTTGAGGGTGGTCTTGCACTCTTAATCTTTCTTTCCCCATATCCCAGGTTCAGAAAAACATGTGCAAGACACTATGTCAAGTTTATAAGTCACCTTTTAAAAATAACAACAGAGAAGTTAAAACGTGTGACATATTAATAGATGTATGTGGGTAGATTGAGGTTCTGCCCAGGGAGCAGGCGCTCCATATAGCATGGGCACATATAACACCCAGATCTTAGCTTCCCACTACAAGTTAGCAACAATCCTTAGAGAAATGGCCAACTACTATGTTGAAGCTGATACTCGGCTAGAATCATAATAATAAACAAGAAATTGTCAAATTGCAAAAAGATAGTTGCATATTTGAATGGGCATTATTAAGAATGAGTTATATACTCAAAGAAAGGTCACCTTTTGGTATAGTATTTTGGGAAAGACCCAGAATAATAGTAATTCAAGCTATGACTCAAAATTGTGAAAGCTAACTCAGTAAGGACTGTAGAGAATTAGACACAATGGAGGAAAAGTGAAAAGACCTTTATGACAACATGCTCATTCTTCACAGAAAAGGGAAAACGCATATGTCTGCGTTATAATGCTGTCCAGTGCTAGTGGGGTCCATGGTGGGCACAGAGAATATGAATGGGCAGGACATAAGGTTTCAATGATAGCAAGGGTTCATAAACCAGGTGACTGGGATTTTATTTTATGTGGAATCAAAAAGTCCTGCAAGAGTTCACATGGGTGATTCCATGTTCAAAAGAGAACTCGGGCTGGTTTGTGATGAGTACATTAGAGGCAGCACGAGAAGGAAGGAAAGGACAGATAGGAAAGGGTTAGGAAAACCAGGTAAAGAGTAGCATTGCCCGGCATGAAAGTGCTGTTAACAGGGTTAAAATATATGTGTGGATTCATGGCACATTTCAGAGTTACAAACTCCAGGATTTATACAAGATTAAATGTATGACTTGGCTGAGAAAAGAGAAGGGTTAAAGTGTGCAGCATTCAACTTTGGGATTAGATAAAAAGGAGAAAATCAAGAGCTCTACTATGGACATAGTAGTTTTGATGAGTGTTTTCACATCTATCATATATGGAGAAATGGACAAAAATCCTAAGACACGGTACTCTTTTCATACCTTTCCCTCACACTATAAAAATGTAATATTTAAGTGAGAACCTCTGAATCATTCTTTCAAAAAGGAAGCATTAAGGGAAATCTTGGTTGTCTGTTAAATTTAGATAACAGATTATGCACTTAGAAAAGATGAAATCATGAGACCAACTACAATGAGTTCTAGTATATGTACACAGCATATGTAGTATACTAATATGAAACAAATTATAAGAAAATATAATTTTTAAGACAGTCCAAAATCTGCAGTTGAATAAAAGAGAATGGGAGGTATACTTCATAAAATAATTTGAAGCAATAATAATTCAAATAATGTCTTTTAAGGTATTATATAATCTTCTTCAGCTGAGACTTTAAAAATGAGACTATATAAAGTCTGGTTTGTGATATTACAGAGGAGATATAATAAATGCTCTGATAATGTTTTCCACATATTCCTAATGTGTATAGAGCCAAATCCAGTGAGCACTGCACTTTCAGCATTTGCAGAGAGTTCACTCTGTAGTTTCTTATAGTTGATGGAGACAAAGTTAAATGGGCAGCAGACTTTTTAAAATATTGTTTCTGGAAGTTTTCATAAAACTAAGCTAAAAATATGAAAGATCTTTCTTTCTCACACACACTTTCACACACACATACACACACACACACACACACAGAGAGAGAGAGAGAGAGAGAGAGAGAGAGAGAGAGAGAGAGAGAGAGAGAGAGAAAGAGAGAAAATGAAGATGTGCTGAACAGTGATGGAGGAAATTGGGTAACCAGCTTCTTATGGAGAGGGGAATTATCTGCCTCTACTTGAGTGAAGAGAGAACAGACTTTAGAAGACATCAAATGACATTTGGCTAAATGACATTGAATACATGAGTAAATGAATTTGATCTTTGTTACAAACAGGGTATTTTTCCAAAATTGTAGAAAAATATGCTTTTTTTTAAAATCTGATACAATATTCTCAGTTTTAAGGTGAAATCTTGGCATTATGTTTCCTTTATGATTTCTTCACTTAGATTTTATAGAGAAGTTGTTTGGGCAAAATTATTTTCTTGATACAGAACATTGGTAAACTTTATTTAACATGCATAGACATTTAAAACTGGATTTCAATGAAGACGGTTTCACTACAGTATTTCCATGACACCAACAATTTTAGTTAAAAGTCGGTGTTGCTTTTTGCATACTGAAAACAGTTTCTTTTGGACAGTATAATGAACTGGGAATCAAAGTATCTCTGTGACTGTGCCACATTCCTCCTCTATAAACTGTGAGAGCTTTTTAAATGTCATGAAAAAAAAGGCATAAGAAAAAAATCAATGCTGAAATGAGTAAGTGAAGATGGTCACTGGGGCTGCATAGGTCATTAGGCCAGACATGATTGTAAACAAATTCTCAGGGTTATTCCACCTAATGTGCGTGGTCTCCAGGAAGAATAGAAATTGCATAAATGCTAGTATTTGCATAGTGCATTAAAGAACCAGAATGTGGGCACTAGAAAACATGAAGTGGAAGAAGGAAGAATCATCAAACAGTAAGACAATCTAGTGACAATGGGGACCTTTGAAGGCTGCAATTCCATTATACTCTTAAGAACCTCAGAAAACTGCCCCATCACTGAGGAAACACAGGCCTCCCAAAATAAAACAAGACATAAAAGCAAGCACAACCAATAATGACACTTGAGAGGACCTCTGCGGCACACGCTTATAAAAGAAAGCTCTGCACAGAGAGTGGAATGTGTCACCTTGATCTAGTGCAGGGCTGCTTAAACTTTGTACTTGCGATCCCTATTCACCCAACAAACTTTTACACAATGTTGCTTATATAGGTATATAAAATAGGCACACACAGAAAACATTTATATACATCATCAAGAATTTTCTAAAACAGTCATTAGGCATTTGTGTAATTTGATGATTTATTTAAAATGAAAGCGAATGTATACATTAATAAGATTGTGCGCTTATTTATTTCTGCATAAAGTTACCTTGGCTGTACGTCGTATGCAGATTGTTTTTGCAGAGTTGCTCAGCAGTCATCAATGTAGAGAACACCACTCTGATTAAACATGAAATGGCAGAAGCATGTTCATGCGTACCTAAGAAATTATTGGAAAGGCTGTCCTAATCCAAGAATGAAATTCTCTTCCAGTTTTTTGTGAAACTCAAGTCAGTAAATCAAAGAGTACTGTCTCAGATCAAACATGCCAACACAAAAAATAATGCAAACTATATTAATTTGATACAGGCTATGGAATGATGACAGAAATCATTAATGCTCTTGGTTTTCCATAATTAAACCACTATATTCCTGGTAGAGCAGAAAACGTTGCACATACATTGGAACAGTGCAGTGAGCCAGCAATCGAGATGTGGCGCTCAGTGGTCATAGGTATAGGCAGTGTGACAGCCAGCACAGTGTAAAGAGCACATTGTTTGTTCAGAGTTAAAGATGCAATAAATTTACAAAATGCAATGTGGGCGAGCACTGCCAGAAAGCTAAGCTTTTAATGTCTTATTTTGAATTAATTTTCTTGTTATTGTGCATTTAGAAACATTTACTTCTGAGAACATTTTTGTGACTCCTGCTTTGAGTTATGAAACCCAAATAAGGCTGCCACCCACAGTTGAAGAAACTAGAGTTTCAGATATAACATATCTGAATACAGTATACCAACGTCATTCTTTATTAATCTTCATTTGTAGCCAAGTCAGGACTTGCATTGTATCACACCAGCCCTCATTGAAGAGGGACTGCAGAATTTTCCGCTGTTGTGTTTCATCCAGGAAATGAAAGTGGAGTAGCGACTGCAGAACGCGGCTCTTTGCTCCAAAATGGTCGTATTGTGAAGCTCTCCATTAAGAAACCAAGTCTTCTTAGAAATGGAGTCTGTTTTCAAAAATGAAGAGAAATTAAGAATATATTTAGTGTTTTGGTAATGCAAAACGCACTCCCGCCTTAAAACATTATTCTTGGCCTCACATTACAGGCAGTTGGAGCTAGCACTGAGAAAGAAAGGCAGGAAGGATCACAAGTTCAAAGCCAGTCTTGGATAACTGCCGAGTGTGACAGGAACATGGGTTTCTTATAGCAACTATGATTCACAAATATAGACGTACAAACTAGTTAAGTGATTTATAGTGATAATTATTAAGAAGACATAGTCCTGCTTATTGTAAAAACCTTCCAGACAACTTTAGCACATTGTTCCTTTGTTTGCTTAGAACGCTACGCAGAATGTTCTTGAATTTATTAGCCAAACAGTTTCCTATGCCTTCACCAACAGAATAGCTATCATAGCAGGTATTCCATGATGGTGGTCTTCCCCTAGTCTGCTGCAGTGTGTACCCCTTGCTGAAAATGTGCAAGCCGCAATGCTCTGAGCATTGCTCTGGATAGTACCTGATCTCCTTGGGTACTCTGTGGCTTTTTTTTTCTTTTACAGTGAATTAATAAAAGAAGTAAAATCAGCAATTGGATTTCTTCATTTTATTGAAGATTTATTGAGTTTGTTGCAAATTCGAAAACCAATTCCATTTTCCAAGATTTTCATGATGGCATTTTTTCTATAATTTTTTGGCATACACTCCATATTGAAGGTTACAAGGTAGATGTAGGGTTACCCAGATGAAAACAGCAATATTTCAGCTTATATTCAATCATCTCCAAATACTCACCTGTGTATTCCCTCCTGTCATCAATCTACTTCTCCATCCCCTTGTCCCTAGAATCTATTGTTTAGATTCTACTTTAATAAGAAAATAATTTCAATAAGAAA
This sequence comes from Dicrostonyx torquatus, assembly GCA_028555095.1. NCBI lineage: Eukaryota > Metazoa > Chordata > Mammalia > Rodentia > Cricetidae > Dicrostonyx > Dicrostonyx torquatus. The sequence goes on along the minus strand of JAQHUG010000083.1, from coordinate 6,144,012 downwards.
TCTCCAGAAAGTGTAAGTAAAAATTTTGACATCAGATAATAATGTTTTTAAAAGATAATGCAATGTTATATTTAAACTTTGGAAATTTTTGAATAATGTTATATTCAAAGTTTGAAAAATATTTTTCCTATCTCAAAAAACCTTCTATTTAAACTGAATTTGATTTATAAATGGCACAATTATAGTTATACTTGCTTTCTAGCATGTAAGTTCTTAAAATGGAAAGCTAGAAGTTATAATTCTGTTTAAAAATCAAATATTTTGTGTTAAACCATTGCCAGTAATTAATTTTATCTTAAACATAATTTATTTCTACCTTTTCTTAGTCATGTTAGAGTAAAATTAATAAGGAAAAAATTAAATGAAGCAAAGAAATATAAAATCAGATTTTATTTATATTATGTATGCTTAAACTTATTTGTGCATTTTCCTAAGAATTACATTTCTAGCTTAGCTGTATTTTGTGTTGTCTCAGAATATTACTTTTCTGTCCTGAAATATAATGTTGAAAACCTAAGCAAGTTTAGCATGCATATGTATATGCAAATAATATACACTATAGAATAAAAACATTTATGCAACCTAACCCATTTTATCATTTACTTGAGTAGTTAAATACAGTCACCAGAGATGAATCTGTAACTGAAATCACCCCCTGTGCTTTCACAATGCTCAACAACCACAGAATGATTTCCCATCATGATCATGATGAGAGAAAAGTTCCAGAGAAATTTCATACTGTTCAAAACGGATGTGAAAGAACAGAGAAAACCATCATTTCTCAAAGCAACATCTAATCCAATAGGACAGATATCCATCATCTCCATATTAGAAGCCAGTATTTGAAACAAGTATCCAATAACTTTGACATGTTCAGGTAATGTATACTTTGAATATAGTCCAGTTATTTCAGACAGTAACAAATCTCATTTAGTTTTGCTTTCGTACAGACTGAGTGATAACAGTCCTCCCAGATATGCATCTGAGATCTAAAAATTTCCCTATAGTACGGTTTCCAGCAAGTCATGCAGAATTTGTGGTATTACCTACATGATCACTACTAATGTCTCTTGTGACAACCTTTCCATCAATGATGAACCTTACTTTTCAGGTTTTTAAAATGATAGTATTGAATTTAATGTCTGTTTTCTGGTTGGTGATAAACACAGTTTCCTTTCCTGGTGAATTAAAATTAAATTGTCTATATACAGACTATGATTATTTAAATTCTTGAAGACTCACTTTCTCATGCATAATGTGAGAATGACAATAACATACACTTCGTATGGAGAAAGTGAGTTCTAAATCCTTTAAAGACTGAGGAATGCTTCCACTGTACCTGTCCCATGGTGAGAAACCAATACTTCATGCAAGCTTTTGTTATTATATAAAATATCTACTGTCCTCGACAGTAAATAATACTTGCAAAGAAATCAAAGAGATCTGTTTTTTTTTTTTTCTGTTTCTCTGTATCCTTCAGTTACTGCCTGGTGTGCAATACTTAGTATATATGGTATTTGTATTACTTTGTATTAGAATGTTCTAATGTATTAGGTTTCTTTTGTGATTCCTCTTTATTAAAAAAAAGTTATGTGGTAAAAATAAGTTTGGAAAATGGAAGGAAAATTTAAGCGTCATTGTCTAATAGACAGGCTGATGTCTACTAGAACTCTTCAATAGCAACTATGTAGCTTTCCTTGTGCCCATTTGATCATACTACGACATCCACAAACTTTCCATTAACACCATTTTCCCAACAAGACCCTCTAATGGTTTTCTGATTGCTTAGTTTTAATGCCTTGGGACATTAGTGACATGCAAGATTGTTAAGAAAAGTGACTAACATTCTGAGCCCCACCTCCCATAGGAGAGGGCATATACTATGAAAACAATGTCTTTTCACAGAACACCCTCCAAGGCTGGTGAAGTTATGGAATGTAGGCCTTTATTTGTCAACCTAGCTCACATACTGAGTGTTGATAGATGGAGCCCTTCCTTCTCAGGTGCTTCTCAGAAACATCTGTATGGAGTTCCCTAAACATGGGACCTTGAACAATTTTTTCAACCTCTGTGAATATCTGGTTAGATGTTAAGAGCAAAATATCTTTACCCACCAGTAACATTTTACTCCAAAACTGTTCCATACTCCAGAAATTCAGGATCCCATTCGCACCCTCCGTTTAAGGACAGCATTTAGAGCAACAAAAGAAACCCTAGCCTGACAAAAACCCATTGTATCTCCTCCAGAAATGTCTAACCTGACCACCATCCATTCAAGGTGGAATTTTCTACAAGAATAGAAATATTGTCTGATCACCCAAGAATTTGAGTGGTTCGAAACTCTAAAATGACTTAAGTCTCTTATGGGCTCCTGAAGGGTTGATATTCTAAAAAAGCAACAACAGCTTACTCTTCAATTGTATTTAAAATATCTGCAAAATAGTAGATTTGGATACCTAGAATAATACCAAACCTATTGAGAAAGCAGTGTGTGACAGCATATTTCAGAACGCTATTATATCTATTGCTACTGTTTTACAATGAAATGGTGATTATGTTTGTTTGTGAAGCCATAAATTGATAAACCTATGAGCTTGAACAAGCAATTTTCAAGTAAATAGCATGTAGGCTACAATTTGCTATTATGAATTTTTTTGAAGTTTCTTGCGTTTACTATTTGAGAGGAGAACAAGTCACGGCATGTGTGTGTGGAGCAGGGTATCTCATCCTGTGGGTCTCACAGGTCAAACTCATGCTGTCTGGCTTAATGATTACCGTTCTTCCCCTCTGGGCCAGTGGTTCTCAACTTTCCTAATGTTGAGACCTTTTAACACAGTTCCTTATGACCTCTAACCATAAAATTGTTTTGTCCCTACTTCACAAATTTTTCTACTGTTATGAAGCATTATGCAAATATCTGATACACAGAATATCTGATTTGTGACCCTCCCACCAGGAGCTCAAGACCCACGGGTTGAGAACCACTGCTCTGAGCCATCTCATCAGCCTCAGTAGACGTTTTCAAATATCAAGAAATAATGTCTGTTAATAACAGCTTTTTATTTTATTTGAAACACAAATGAAAGCTGAAACAGTCTGAATATCAACTAAAGAATCTAGTAGAGAAGAGTATGGTAACAGATGCCTTTGATTCCTGTATTCAGGAGGCAGAGAAAGATCTCTGTGAGTTCAATATCAACTTGGTATATATGGTAAGTTCCAGGACAATCAGAGCTATATAGTGAGACTCCTGTCTCACAAACACAGATAGATGGGTAGAAAGACAAACAGGCAGATAGATAGATATATGAGAATTTATTTGAGCTTCAAATGGATATAATGCTCATTGGCGAGCAAGGGATTTACCTCCAGCTCATCCTATCTGTTTCATCAACCCAGTCAATCCAATCACCATTTCAGACAGAGATAAAATGGCAATCTGAGTGTTCAGCAACAGCCAAAACCTGAAGGTGAGGGTAACACCCTGGCATTTCTCAAGAATTACATTATAATTGATAATGAGGTTCAAAAAAGAACACATTTTCTAAATATCCTGTGTTTCACTTTGTACTTTTGTCTTTGAGGAGTTACTGTTGCTGTTACTTTAGAATTTCATTCTGAGAGTTGCTTGCTCATGGAATGCACAGGTAGATGAATATTATGAATCATATACTACAGGGTACAAATGTTTTCACCAATCCTCAACAGAGAATAACTGCTATTTCATGCGATAGCTTAAAGACTTGACTTCATTGTTGTCTGTTGTTTTAGCCCGATGCAGACCCAAGCATCGATGCTCAGGTCACATGCAATGCTGCATGCCATGCTTAACAAGAAAAGTTTTATTATTTTTATGTTTTGCTGTCAACAATAGTGATAATAATCCCCTTTACAGAACTTTAGTTTCAAACTGGAGCCTGAAAACAAGACACAGGCCACATCCAAGTTCAGGGTCTCCTTGTCTTTTTAAACATCTGTAGAGCTCAATAAAAATCAATAAAAAATAAAATAAAATAAAGAAGGCAGAAGCTCAGCCAAGGGTCTTCTATTTTGAGGTCAACTGAAAAGCATCATTTATTTAAATAATTCAAATCATTTCTTTAAAATCTATATTTATGAAGTGTGTATAAAATCAAAAGTGCTAGACTGGCCACAAGAGGGAAGACACATTAAGGGAGGAGCAAACATGGAACATGTGATATGAAAATAAGGAGATCCTAGGAATGTAAACATTTAAGTCGGAGTAGGAAAGCAGAAAGGATTCAGGAAGTGTAGACAGTGTCCTGTGGAGATGAGAAGACCTTTACACTCAGGAACCCACTGCAGATGTGGTCATCTGCACCAGACCTACACAACGACAGATCTGTCACTGTTTCAGCACAAGTTGGAAAAGAGATTAGGAAATCCCCACCTCTTTCTGACTAACTCTTGGCAGTTAATGTGTACTGGAGGAGGGAATGTCATCATCTTCTATGATGTAGTCACTTATAAGTTGTCCACCTTCTAGAAATTAACCCACCACTCATCCTCATGCAAGCAAGTATAATTAAACTCAGTGGACAGAAAAGCGATAATCAAGTAGAAGCAAACATATTGCATGTGCTAACTGTTCCAACCTTCTCCTTGACTCAGACCAAGAAGACCAGAAAGGATCCCAGCAATGGTCTCTCGTGTTGTCTGACTGACCAGATCCCAACGACTGTTCTCGGTGTTGTTTGATTGACTTGAGGAGTATCAGAACTTCTGCTTGTGCTGCAGCTGAGGTTTCTAATTTGAGGTGGATTGTGAAGTGCTCATTTTAGACATTCCCCCTTTTTGTTGCCATTTTCTGAGGAAAAGGATCCACATCTGAGTTCACATTCATGCCCACTCTCGGCCCTACTTGTGTTTGTCCTCAAATGCGGCCCTATTTAGTTTGTGGAGTCTTAAACTTCATGACAAATTCTATATCTAGCTCCTTTCCCATCAGCAACTGTAGAGTACAATGAGGAAGTAAGAGGGAAATATGAGAGGAAAATGGAAAAATCAATTTTATCTCTTACAATCACAGGAAATAAACCCTGGGTTATCCTGCTTTATTGCCCTGGATCTGACTCATCAAATGGAAGATATTTTATCTCCCTAGCTTATTCATAAAGCCATGTATTGCATTATTTGGCAAACTGGAAGTGCTGGGTGAGTCACAAAGCTCCTCATCAAAGTTCATTTAGAAAAAGACATTACCCTCTCTTCTTCCATGGAATATGAGAGATTTGGAAAAGAAAAAAATAAACTCTATGGTTTTCTCAGTATTAGTCACAATGCACCTCTTTGCTTTGTGAGGGGCAGTTATTTTTGTCCCAAAATAGAAGTCAATGTTCTAAGAATGAAATGACTTCAATAATGTCACAGAAATTGAGGTACAGAAAGAGATCATGGTTTTGGGGCTACTTGTCCTAAACACAGCCCCGTGGAACATGCTGCTCTTATGAAGACCTGTAACTGACAAAAGGCCACTGACCCCTTCTGTCCCACAAGCAATAATGGACTATATGGCTTCTTTGAGTGAATAAGCTATGACACCCTGGTCTTCGAAGAACCTTCCCCAAGTGTGAGAAGAACTTCTAAACTTAGCATTTGTTTTTGAGTACAGACAGATGAAGCAGGGCTTTGAGCTACTTAGAAACTGGATCTCAAATGTAAGAAATGATGTTTGTCCCCAAACAAAGTCATATGATAAACATATGTGCTTGTAAAACAGCCCACTCTAAACCACGCACTGAAGTGAAAAGTGAGTTGAAGATGTAATTTATTTGATGAGCCATGTACAAATCTTAGTATATGTTCACAACCTCATTAAATATATGGCAGCCCCTTTGGGACAAACCAAACACAGTCACAAACATCCTCAGCCTATTTTGGGAAAAAGAACTACTGGGCAATATGAGCTCCAGGCCACAGGCCAACCACAGGAGCCACAAGTGTGGCTGGTTGGATAAATTTAGAAACCAACAGTGCAGAGCCTAGATGCTCCTTGGGAGTCTAGAGGTAGAGCAAAGAGCAAGTATGTAGGGTGTTGCTCTTTCTGTTCATTTATGGCACAGTTTAAAAGGTAAAGCTGTGGAATTGCAACTGCTTACAAGTCTATGCCCTAAACTCACCTATGCATGAGGACCATTAATAAAAATCTCAGCCAGCAAGGTAAAACCAACAAAGTTCAGCTCTGCCAATACGCACATGAAAAGTTATGTAGTCTCAGTAGCATAATAATTCTTGACCTGTGCCATCAATGTCCTAACATCTTACAGTATCTCAGAACAGATTTCCTCCAACCAGCTTGTGTGGGTCTCTGTAGGTAAATGGATGTGTCCTTGGGGACTCAGGTCATCTCATAATTTTTTCAAAGTTAGATTTTCATTGCTCTGATAACCTTTGAAAACTTAATATAAAATATTCTGGATCATCGGCAGGATCCCAAACTGCCATTTGATTTGTGCTTACAAACAAATTGATGCCACATGGTATTTCTAGAGGGAAAAAGAAATGGCTTTAATATATAAACCATGTACTTACCCCCAAATGAAGGCCAAATGCTGTCATGATTTACTGTACAAAAGAAGTTTTCACAGCAGTTCCCAAAGGGCAAATTGGGGTGAACTGAATCATCACATAGCACTGAATAAAGCAACCCCAGCCTTCCAGATGGCAGTAAAGTATGTTCTTTGTGCCAGGGTACCAGTTTCTACTCCCATAACACACTTGGGATGCTCGGCAGGATCGGGAGCTGCTCATGGATGTTTGCTAGGGTCATGGGGAAAACTCAACTTTTAAGCAGGTATCAAATTATGAAATCAAAATATTGAATAGAAACAGTTGCAAGAAAAGATATTAACAGAGGCTTTGTGGTGGAAATTAGATCTCTTAATTTGAAAATACAATATGCTGCTGCTATAAGATACCTGAGCCTTCTTAAAAAGCAGATCACCTATTCTAAACTGGGCACCTTTGATCTCCTCCTGTACAGAGGTGAGGGAAAAGTTTTAAGGAAAGTGACACATCATAAGGAAAATGGCACACACCTAAAGAGACAGTTCCCGTGCAATCTGGGACACAGGAAAGAAAATCTAAATATTCCTAAAATGAAGTAGGCTGATGTAGAGGTAAACAAACAAGTGAGTCACAGATTTTAACTTGGAAGAGGAGTTTCAGTTGGAAACCCACAGTAGAGCTAGGACTCTGGAGAGAGCGTGTGCCTGAAGCAGAGTATACATAGGGTTAGTTGAAACTGTGGAAGACATGCTAAACACCGGCACACAGTATGAGCTGTGTGACCTTAGATGATTGAGCCGCATGCTTTTCAATTCATTCTCTTCTCAGGGAGTCACGAAGTACACTTGCAATGTTTTGCTGATAAATATGGTGAAATTTTTTTAACTAAACATGTACACTATTGTGCCTTTTAAAGGGCAAAGGAGCCATGTACTACAAATCACCTCAAGAATCAGAAGCCTTCAAGACTAAAGTCTAAGCTGCCCTGATCAGTAGAGTGCTTGTCTCAGAAGCCCAAGGACCTGAGTTCAGATCCCCAGTACTCACATAAAAAACTTGGTGTGGTGACACATGGTTATGATCCCAGAGCTGAGGCAGCAGACACAGGAAGAACTTTGGGGCTTCCTAGTCGGCCATTCAGCCAAATAGAAAGGTTCTAGGTTCAGTGAGAGACTGTTTCAAAACTATAAGCTGGGAAGAGACTGGAGAAGATATCCCATATCAATCTCTAGCTTCCATACAGATAAACAAACTACAAACACATGCACACAAGCACACACACACACACACACACACACACACAACTGCACATCTGAAATGTGTGACTTTGTTAGATATTGGCAGAACCCAAACTCCCAGCATTATTAATAAAAAACCACATGTGTTGATGCTATTTCCATTGATGAGAAATGTATGTTTTGAGATCTGTGTCATAAGCCATTATGGGAAGCAGGATCTGTCTGGATGATCTGACACCCCCTTCCCGGACATGTACAGCTTTCAGTTGAAAACCTGGAAATCAGGAAAGCGGGTTTCAGCTCAAAACTGAAATGTTGCAAGCTTCAAAGTGAATTCTACATAATGGAATCTTGAGTGGAATGGCTTTAAGAATGTGCTGAAGTTCAATAGCTAAGTGTATGATCTCAGATTCTATCAATTAGAACTGTGAAATGGCTTGTAACTTTACCCTAGCCCCACCCTAACTCAAGATTCCATTATGATTTAGACACAGAGAGGCTTGTAATAGCAAAAGAAGATGATGAATGGACAACATAAAAAGATCAGTCTTAGCTACAATTTATGTTCAGCTGAGTGAGAGTCTACATTCTGGAAAGTTAGTTAAACAAAGTTCTGGACTTTCAGAACACTCTGCTTTGTTCATGCTTGGTTCTGCAGGTTCAACTGTTTCCTCTTTATGGGCATTGTGCTTAGGGCATAGCTTGTGAGTGGCCCTTACTTTGTAATGTATCTTTTGATTTCAGGGAAAAATGGATGCTGGGGGGTCATCTATTCATGGATATAATTTTTCTCTTGTTTGCATGTTTTACAAAACAAAATCTTATAACTTTATTTCCCTAGGTAAGGATAGAATCCAAGAAGAAATTACTTGAAGGAAAAAATGGCATTAATATTTCACTTGGAGTATCAAAAGCAGAAGAAACTTGGCAATATAAAGGAATCATGCACAACTGGTATTATCCGTGATATTTTATCTCAGTGTACACGAAAAATATTAGAAATACATTTTTGATCTGAAATAAATCTGCAATTTAATATAAAGTAGTTTAAATAGAATTAAGCATTATCCATAGGTTTGATTCATTTTTGTTATATTTCATTCATCTTGCCTCTTACTTGAAACCTCATTCCGTAAGCATGTTTTATTAATGATCTATTAATAAGCTTTCACTTAAAACTTGACTGATTGAAAAGGAGACCTAATTTTAAGTAAGTGTTCTGAAAATGTTCATTTATTGAATTCATTGAGTTTAAGTTCTCATTTGTATAGCTAGAAGGTGAATTACAGATCTGCATGCTTGTTTTATCATCATAATGAAAGCAGAATTCGTATGTGCAACACTAATTAAAATTCTGTTCTGACCCATATAACTGTAGCCACTCCTCCAAATAAATTATTTTACATATTTATATTAAATTTACTATATATGTGCATGATAATGAAAGCATCTATCTTTAGTATAACATAACATAATCAAGGTTAAGAGAAAGCAAAAATTAAGTTCAGACTTTTTAATACTTTAGGGTATGTTTTTAATACTCTTCAGAGAGAATTAGTCACACAACTCCCATTAACTGTTTAGCAAACAGTATGCTAAAATTTCTAGGAAGTTCATGTCAGTAGAGTTTACTAGCTCTACTCTTTTTCCTCTTTGGACCTCTGCTATAAGATACTTTTACTTTCTCATGGTTCACAGAGAAAACCAGCCAATGAAATGATTAATATAAATGTTTTCCATGTTTTATATGATCACATTTTCTATACATCTGTCAAATGGTTAAAAATCTGCAAACAATGCATGTGAAATTTTTTAAAAATTCAATTAACAACAAATTCAACTAAAAGGCTACTACAAATTTTTAAGTGTTTTGTAAATATGAACAATGTGCATTCATTACTTTATAATGTGCATTCATATTTTGTATTCTGATTTGAAATTAGCAGCCTAGTCAAAGAGTTTAAAAATATTTTAGGGGGCCAATGCCTTATCCATTAGGTTGGATAGCCCACACCTATGATAAAACCAAACACAACTGACCAAAAAGAAAAAAAAGACTAGTGAAATGATCCCTATATTCTTGTCTAATCATATACTCATCAGCCTAGCCCATTCATCAGAGAGGTGTCCTCTGGCAGCAGATGAAAACAGATGCAGATATCCACAATGAAGCATTAAGCAGAATTCAGTGAATCCTACCAAATAGGAGGAGAAAGAATTACAGGGGCCAGAAGGACAAGGTACCCAGGAGGACACGGACCACAAAATCAACCTAGCAGAGCTCAGAGGGCTCATGGAGACTGAAACACTGAAGCAGCAATCAAGGAGTCTGTACTGATCTGTGCAAGGTCTTGTGCATACATGCTGTGGTTGGGTAACATGATGTTTTGTGGGACTCCATAAAGAAGAAGTAGCAGATGTCTCTGACTCTTGCTGTTCTTGGGAATCTTCCCCTCTTACTGGATTGCCTTGTCCAGCTTTAACGCGCGAGTTAGTGCCTAGTCTTATGGTAACTTACCATGTACTCTTTGGTGGATAACACTTGGAGACCTGTATTTTTCTGAAGGGAAAGGAGAGAGAGGTCGACCTCAGTGTGACAGGGGTGGTGGTGGTGGTGAGGTGGAGTTGGGAGGAATGGAAAGAAGGGAAACTGCAGTCGAGATGTATTGCACAAAAAGAACAAATAAAAATTATTTTTAGCCAGGTAGTGGTGGCACACACCTTTAATCCTAACACTGGGGAGGCAGAGGCAGGCAGGCCTCTGTTAGTTCAATGTCAGCCTTGTCTACAATGCAAAATCCAGGGCATCCAGGACTGTTACGCAGAGAAATCCTGTCTCAAAAACCATATGGTTCAGTATATATATTTATTTTATATATATGGTATACATAATGAGTTTGGGTTTGGTGTAGGAGGTTATTCTGTCTATGTGTTGCTTTCATTGGTTGAATAATGAAACTGCCTTGGCCTTTTGATAGGGCAACACTTAGGTAGGCAGAGAAGACAGAACTGAATGCTGGGGAAAAGGAGGGAGTGAGAGATGCCATGAATCTCCTGCCTGAGATGGACGTAGGTTAGAATCTTGCTGGTAAGCCACAGTCACGTGGTGATACACAGATTTAATAAAAATGGGTTAATCAAGAGGTGAGAGTTAACCAATAAAAGGGTAGAGCTAATGGGCCAGGCAGTGTTTAAATGAATACAGTTTCTGTGTGATTATTATGGGTATAAGCTAGCTGGGTGGCCAGGATGAAAAGCAGGCCCTCTCTCCTTCAACATGGGTTATCATATTTGATTTTTGTATTTAAAATAAAATATTTCTGCAACTCTATAAATTGCTCTTGTTAAAATATTTTATGCCACCCTTTTGTATTATTGAGAAAGGATCCAAGTGATTATTAAAAGGAAAACTTTCTGACAAAGGTCAAAACAAACCCATGTTTTCATATTTGTTATCAGCAATACCTTCCTACAATTGTTCAACCTTTTGTTAATGGGGTTAAATTATAAACTGTTAGCAAATTAAAAGTGTTTGCTATTTTCACTAATACATGGATAGAAAAAGAATAATTGGTAAATATCCTTTGAATGTCAATTTAATAAAGATGTTCACAGCACATTAAATTTGGGAACAACAGAGTACTTCTCAATTTTCTCTTTACATCCAAATAGATGTGTCTATATTTAAAACTTCTGGAAATCAACAATGTAAAACATAATGTTATTCATAAAAAGAGTTGTCAGTGTTAACTTCAGAGAATTTTTGGTTTCCCTTACTTGGGCACCTAAACAACCAAAGTTCAGTTTATCAAATAACAGTCATGGTTTAATCATAATGGAAGGCAGATACTAATAAATGCACTAATAAGGATAAGACATCAATAATTAACATAATTGTGTGTTAGACAAGTTGTTTAAGAAATTAAAGATTAGTAAATTTAATTGATACATAAGAGTTTTACAAGATGAGTTGAAGGGCTGTGTGGATGGCTCAGTCACTATGTTCAGTGATTGCTTTGATTCCATTTAAACTCACTGTTTCACCAAGCAACACTGGAGTAGAATTCTGTGTTCTTTATTTTCTGTTATTTATGTCCTTTCTTCAGTGAAATGGGTTGCACAAAATCCTGCAATGATCATTTCCAACTTTGGAAAATGTTTTAAACTGATACACACAACATGCCATATCCCTGTGACGTTGTTTCGTTTTCTGATGACATGAAAAGGGGGAGAGGAGGAGGAGGAGAGGTGAAAGGGAAGAAGGGTCAGGACAGGAAGAAACAATTTGACCTGAGAAGATAGCTTTTTATTTCTCTCCTTAATCTTTTAGTTATCTCTGTTTAACTGGAGATAATTAAAATCGATAATTATCCATAGGGATGAATTCCATCCCTCTCAATCCTGCATCTCCTCTGAAAGGTATCTACACATTCATACAATACACAAGTTGGGCTGGGCAGTAGTGACACATGCCTTTAAACCCTGCACGCAGGAGGAAGAGGTAGGTGAATCTCTGTGATCGAGGCCAGTCCGGACTACAAGTATTTAAGAGCTAGTTCCAGAACATCTAGGGCTGTTACACAGAGAAACCCTGTCTTGATAAACAAAAACAAAGCAAGGCAAAAATAATAATAATAACAGATACATCATTTGAAGGATTCATGTATCTATGTAATGAGTTTTTCAAAGACATTCACTTTCATTCGTGTTCCTCAGTATCTTATTGTTCTGGTTTCACTGGTTGCTGTTCAAAATCCAGATGCTGACACCTCACTTCCTGGTCACAGTCCTGTGGCTGCTATGGGACCTGCAGGTGGTTCAGGTTAAGCCATGGCAGATCCCTCCTGCCTGAGATCACATGTCCTCCTAAGGCTGGTTCGAAGTGATTTAGGGAACTTCAGCTCTCTGCCCTTTGGATGTGCTGGCCTCGCTCCTACCTGAGGGTACTATGCAGCATACAAGACTCAGTCCTGAAAGCAGAGTATGGACCCTCAGCAGACAAGAAAAGTCTCCACACATTGATCCCTAACTTCTTAGAGTGCAAAACTATAAAAAACAACTGCCTGTTCCTTACGTGCTGCCTAGCCTGAGCTAGTTGGTTACAGCAGCGTAAGTGGAATACAACAGCGGTGACTTTTGTGGTTTGGAGCCTTTTTTAAATTTGTTCTCATTTCAGAAAAGAAAAAAAATCATAGAGAAAACTCCAAGACCACGTGAAAAAAAATTTAGAGAAAGTTTATGGATCAGGATTATTCTTCACTGCAAAATTGATGTCACTCCACAGCTATTTCTCATTCCGTGTGATTTTCCTCTGTAGAGAACAAAAGCATCTAAAAGACAGGGTGGAATGAGAATGTGGCTGTGTGTGATTCTATGAAATTGCACTGACTGTCTTGTCTTCAATGTCAGACACTGAGACTGTTTCCTCTAACCAGCAAAGGAGATGCGTAGCGCTTTTGTCTTTCATTTTCCTGAATGCATAATTTATGTACAGCCCATTTATTACTAACCATGGAGTGTTGCACCTGGAAATCTGCCTTTAAAGAACAGACTATGAAAATCAAAATTCACATTTTCAGCTGGCAGTTATGACTCTTGCAAGGAAGAGGCTTGCCATATTTCTTTCTTTCTGAGGCTATCAAATAAGCTCCAACTAAACTCATTCAACTATTAAAGACAATATTTATAAAATTAAACATGGATTTTAAGTCTTTCAATTTACCTGCCTACCCATCAATATCAAGGAAAACCTTGAAGAGAAAATACTCTATTTAAACACCATTTCTGACTCGCCTGGTGTATGTTTCACTTGCCCAATACAATCACACGTGATATTGCAATGACAATAAAATACATAAGAGCTAATAATTACAAAATAACTACTATCTGTTTTGGCACTGTGCAGAACACTTTACACAACGCTATGAAATTCAATCTGTTCAACATGTAAGCAAAGTGCTATCACCATATACAATGCAGAGGAAATAATCATTTGCCAAGCTGGTAAAAACAAGAGCTAAGGTATTAACTTAGTTGTCTATCTCTTAACCACTTCTTCTGATTCATCAGAACAAACATTTTATACTGCTTAGGGTGAACACAAAAAATTACATTTAAGCTGATTTCAAATTTTTAGATTTTGCCATTCTATTATAAGCCATGAAGAAAATTTGAAATACCCCCATTGAAGTTTAGGACAGCAAATAAAATATCAATCAGTGAAGTGACTCAGTGATTCACACCTAGTGGACTATCAGCTTTATACAATGGTGGAGAGACCCTGGAGGCATGGCTTAAGAAAACAGCTAATATTCAGGCCCTTCTGCAACATCCCTTTCTTGAGTGTAGATGGACCTGAGCCTTGATTATAACCACAAAGCTGATAGGATGGACATGACTGTGTGCATAAGATTGTGTCTCTGATTTGCTTGTTGCCTGCTATGGAGAAAGCAGTGATATTACAAGAGTCCTGTGGCAATGCACTTGGCTTCTAACATTCACTTTCAGCATTTGACCTCAGACAGACAGCAAAAAGATGAGGCCCTGTGTCTGAAAAACACAAGAGCTCATTTGCAGCAATCCCTAAGTAACTTTGTAAGTGGTTTCTGTCCAGGTTGAACATTCAGAAGAAACCAGTCCTACATTCTTTACTGTTGCCTTTCAAAGATACCTGATTCCCAGAAATTTTAGGTAATTAATGTTTGTTGGTAATGTGCATGTTGCGACTGTACACAACAGTGACAACATGCACAGTAATTTCTTACCTGATAAAGAACATGTCCTTGGTCTTAATTTGGAAAATCTATCACTGAATTTAATTATTGTCAAGTCAAGTAATACTTGCCTAGCTAAAATTCAATAATGTTTTATGTAATGCACAAACCTAAATAAAAAACTTTTGTTATTGTTTTATTTTTGTTTTTAAGATAGGGTTTTTCTGTGTAACAGCCCTGGCTGACTTGGAAGTCACTTGCTAGATCAGGCCACTTGCCTCTGCTTCCCAAGTGCTGAGATTAAAGGTGTGAGCCCCTAAACCTATCTGTAAAATATCTTCAATAAAGCAGTGACAAAACCAAATATAATTATGTAACAGCAGCAAGAAAGAAATGAATATCATAGTATTCATAATATTGTAATAGTTTCAAGGTAACTCGCCCTGCAGCACACACCCAACTCTTCCTCAGAGCATGTCCCACATTCTGTTAACAGCCCACCCCTCCCACCCCAATGACCCAAAATGTAGGAATAATATGAATAGAAGAAGAATCACATTTCAAAGGCCTAAGAAACATTTTTAATAAAATCATAGAAGAAAATTTTCCTAACCTAAATAAGGACATGCATATAAAGGTTCAAAAATCTTACAGAATACCAAATAGATTGTACTATGAAAGAAGGTCCCCTCATCACATAATAATTAAAACACTGCGCATACAGAACAAAGAAAGAAAATTAAAAGGTGCAACGGAAAAGGCCAAGTAATATATGAAGTTAGACTTATTAGAACCCAACATCTCAATGGAGACTCTAAAAGCCAGAAAGTTCTCTAAAGATGTTTTGTAGACTCTAAGAGACAACAGATGTCATCCTATAGTACTATACCCAGCAAAACTTTCAATCACCATGGATCACAAAAACAAAATATTCCATGATAAAGTCAAATTTAAACAATATCTCTAAATCCAGATCTACAGAAGATATTAGAAGGAAAAGTCCAACCAAAGGAAGTTAGCTGCACCTATAAAAACACAGGAAATAAAAATCTCATACCAGCAAAACCAAATGAAAGGAAGCACATACCCATGCACATGTGCATACACGCACGCTTGCGCGCGCGCGTGCACACACACACACACACACACACACACACACTACCACCATCACCACCAACAACAAAGTAACAGGAATTGACAATCATTGGTCATTTGTATCTCTTAATGTCAATGGACTCAATTCCACCATAAAAGACACAGACTCACAGAATGGATGGGAAAGTATGATCCATCCTTCTATTACATACATGAAACACACTTCAACATCAAAGATGGGTGTCACCTCAGAGGAAAGTATTGAAAATAGGATAGAAGAAAAGATTTTCTAAACAAATGGACCTAAGAAACAAGTTGCTGTAGCCATTCTAATGACTAACAAAAAAATATTCGAGCCAAAAGTCAAGGAAGAATACTTGACACTCATCAAAAAAGATCTATTAAGATAATCTTTCAATTTTTAGCATCTTTGCCTCCAACACAAGGGCACCTATGCTTATAAAAGAAACACTGTCAAAGCTTAAATCATACATTGATCCCCACCCGTTGATAGTGGAAGACTTCAATACCCCCATTGTCACCACGGAATTGGTCAACCAGACAGAAAATGGCGAAATATTGGAGCTAATAGACAATATGACTCAAACAAACCTTATAGATATC
>JAQHUG010000083.1:6090804-6104686 GCA_028555095.1 Dicrostonyx torquatus | reverse complement strand
GGGGAGATAGGCGAGCAAGGGCTTGGGACTGGCCAATGCAGGCACTCTTTTAAGACTTATTTCTTTATCATAGAATAAGAATATAAACATTTTTAAAGACCTTGAACTGTTCACTCTGCAATTTTATTGTGACTTTTCCAAATTCCTCACAATTGAACGCTAACTTTGAAATTTCATAAAATGTATTTCTTAACCTGATGCGATTATGTCCCTGGATGTTATTTTAAGGTATTTATCAAATTTTAACTCTATCAATGAAAGAAATTCTAAACTAAAATTGCTTAACAGAATTCTTGCAAAATTAATAGCAGCATAGTTGGTATGCTTTAAAATAGATATGTATGTTTCAGTATCTTTCAAGCATTTAATAAAAGATGATTCCACAAGGCAATTTGCAAATGAAGGCTTCATCTAGATATACGTCAGTGTAAATCAGGAAGCTTCAGTTCACCGTATTTCTAAACAACTACGCCATAATCTTTGCTAGCTCTGTTTTTGTGAGGCCATCATAAATCTACCGCATCGCCCTGTCTCCTCGAAATGCACTCAGAGATCCAGACACTAAAAAGTATGGTGAACTACACACTAGGAAGTCGATCTTTCTAGTCAGCTAGAAATCTCCATCACCTGCGGGACAGGTCTCAGTTTAACTAATCTGAGGAGAAACACACCCACTGTGCACAAGAGTAGTTCTTTATTAAGATGTATTGTTGAAAACTACTTTGTCTGTTGGCCTACACAAATGACATAAGAGTGGGGGTTCCTTCCCCTGTGTGTGCATATGTACTCTACTAAGCCAGCCAGGGTGAATACACATCTAGATTCAAATGCAAAAAAAATAAATAAATAAAACACTTTTCTCAATTTGTCATTGCTGATATATAATTTGATTCTCCCTAAACTTGCTAACATCATCCAAATGGAAGGAACAATTGAAATTCATTATTTAAGATTTATCTCTAATGCTGAAGGTGTCTGCTAAAAGAAAAGCAAAATAAATGAATAAAAATATTTAATCTTAAGTGTTCAGACTTAAAATGGCATATTAAAACCAGAAAAAAAGATGTAGACCTTTCCTTTTTCTGAAATTATACTTTATAGTTGTGTATTTATTGAATGCATTCATAGGCTCCCTTAGGATGTGAAATGTATGGAAATATATGTGCATTACTAAAGAAAGGACTAAATTTATTCTTTCCCCACATCATGCTCCTCTTTGCAGTAGAGGTTTTTAATTCAATACAGAGCTAGAATGAGATGGAGCCAATTTCCTGGTCTATATGTGTGACAAATGCTGAAAGTGGCACAAGATTAACAAATTAGCTGAAGTATAGATCTTAAAAGATTTTTTCTGTGTCTCTAAATCAAAATTCATACTTTATTTGAAATGAAACCTTCTTTAGAATTCAATAATAAATAAGAATATTTTATTTCTCTGTATTTAAGATGAAAAGATGGGATGGCTAGCAACATTTAGAATTTTTAAATGAATGTTTTTATTGTAATAAAGATGATATATTTACACTCTTAAGTTGTTGCAGTTATTATGTAGAATGCTGGATTAATAACATTAATGTGTGCTTTGCTAAAGCTGAGAATAGTCTTTTCAAAATAAGTAGCTATCCCAAAAACAAAAGCACAAAATGAACATCTCATCCTGTATTTCCATGAGTTGAAAATATTGAAAAAAGATCAGGTATAAGGTAAATACATTTGACTTTCTAATAACATTTGGTAATGTGATTTCAATTAAATATATATACATATATATGTATGTCAAGTGTTGCTATTTTAGCTACCCGGAGAATTGTATGTTTGATCTAACCCATGTATCTGACAGCAAACGTCTGTGACAATAAAAGCAATGTCATGGCTATAGAATTGTTTAATTTGGGAGGAATGGTTACCTTTAATAATCATTTGTACCTGAGTTTATCACAGGCTTTGCTGAGTAATTTGCAAATGATGTCTATTTTATTAAGGAATAAACTTATGATGTTAAACAGCTTTATAAGGAAAATATTCTAAAGCACACAGTTAGAAATTGGCTCCCTCATTCATTTTTGGAACATTGCTGTGGTCCAACTGATTTGTTTGGACTAAAATTTTACAGAGATAATAGCACCTAAAGCAAGCACAGTCTTACTTCTTATATCCGAACACACTAGCATGCTTAAAATTCGAGATAAGCATGATGCAGGTTGTGCCTCAGTCACCCAGTCTCCCTCCCTGTATCTGTTCATGTTGACAGACTATGTCATAATACATCAACAGAAAGATCAGTACTGAAGAATGAAATTTCATCACCTGACAGCAAGAGCAAAACTGAATTTTAGCATTAAATTAGTAAAAATATACTATTACCTCACTTCCAATTAGTCTACTATCTTTCAAAAACAAGGTGTCTTCTGTAACCACAAATGTACACAGAGGTGTGGAGGAAGGTTTGTTTACATGTTTGGAACCACCCTCAGAAGATAGAATATCTTCATTTTCTTTTTTATATGTTCCTTTATTTTGCATATCTTGGAAGCCACTTATGAAATTCTCAAAGAATAATTTTTTAATGAGATATATAAAAACAGCAGAAATCCATTGGCCACTGAAGAACGGGGTCTTTAAACCGCTGATAAAGTTAGGTGCCTTTTTCATACGACATCCTGCTCTGTGTTTGAATTGCAGTGGAGATTTAACAATGCCTATAATAAAGAATGTCTTTTGCAGCCTACAGCATCATCTGCCACTTAGACTTCAATTTTGTCCCCGTTTGGATGCCCTACAACACATGCACTTCTCTTTTGTCTATTACCCCAGAGTTGTGCTATTCCCAAATATTGACATCATCTACTTTTATCAGCATTAACTGCTCCGCGGCTTTCCAGGCTCATGCTCAGCTCTATTTCTTCCTATTGATTATCTTCCTCACTCCAGCAGGTAGCTAGCCGGCAAGGCTGTCCTGAGAAATAGCTTCCAATGACTTTATACGCACAATTTACACGGAATTGTTTAAAGAAGATATTAGCCTCAATACAAATCAGTGAAGCTCATTTAGTCAATACTGCACGATTCTGCTGTTGGCACCCTGTCACATGTTACTCTTTACAGTCAGCTGCCGAACCCAATCTGCACATTAGCCATAGTATTTAGTTTCATATTAAAATGAAGGCAAGCTTTTTTCGCTTTTGCTTTTCCTTTTGAAATCTTTCGGTGTACTTTTTACATCACCTCACCGAGCCATGTGATAGTAATATATTTTGAAATATAAAAACCTGAGATTAAATGTTTGATTCTTGACAGTGTTCTTAAATATAATAAATTCAAAAGGAAATACTGTTAAGTTAAAATGGAGTGTTTTTCATTAAGTCCAATCAAATGGTAGACAACAAAGGATCTTTTATTTGAGAATATGAAGTGAAAATGAAAACCAGAAAACCTTTACTAAGAAAAGGTCCAGCCAAATTATGTTGGAAGGAGGTCTCCAGATTGAGCCTGGGTGTTTCTTTTGCTAAAAGTGAATTAAACTAAGATATGCTATGAAGAAATATTTCACAATGAAGCAAAATGTAATGCTTTTTGGAGATGAAAATAAGGGCAAAGAACAGTTGTCTTTGAAAATAATTCTAAAGAAAGATCACATATGAAAAAAATTGCCACAGCATCTGATCTTTTCTTATAATCATAACAGGGAACTGTTTGGGGTAAAGTGACACTAGTCCCTCTTTCTCTTCGATGGCAATGCTGTAAAATCGAGAAGCAGTGTTTACATTTCACGATCGCCCCCCCCCTTAAACTACTAGTTTATGATAGTTAATAAGATGATATCCAAATGTCTGAAACAGGAAAATTCAAATGAAAATCTAAATGTGAAATTCAATATCAAGAAATAACAAGGCAATATAATACTACTCTGATTGTGCAAATACTGCGAAATGAACTGTAATGCTTTAAACGTCTTCAGGGCTTGTGCAATGCTAAAGTGAAGGTTTGCACATAAAAGTCAACCTATCAAACGAGTATTTATCCTTATTGTATTATCCTAATGTTTCACTTGAAACAGCGCTAGACATCCCAAAATCCACGCAAGTAAGTACCCAGTAAGTCTACTGGCTTGTTTCTTTGTAAACTGAAGCAGACAAAATTTTAAAAAGGCATATTGATTAAAATATTCTGTTTTTATAAAATGCATCTTAGAACTTTATTGACTGAGTTAACAGAAAGCTTTGGGATAGGAATGCTAGAAAATATATGAGTTTTAGTACTGGAGAATTTTAAGGACTGCACAGATAAGATTTTAAACAAAGGTGAGAGGTAAACAAAATGATCACTTTAAGTAAGGGCATAATAAATAATAACATCATTTTTAAAGTAAATTTTGGGAAACAGTTAAAATTAAATTACATAGCAAGTAATTATAAGTCTTTTCAAGATTTTTCTCTTTTTGACTATAAAAGGTTAAAGGCGATTTTTGTGTGACCTTTGCTTTCTTTTCTTTTCTCTCTAAATATCAGTAGTGGGTAGCTGGGACTCTGAATCCCAGGTAAGAAAGACAGGCTGAAAGATGGCCAGTCTGTCTGTCTTCTCACGCATTTATTGCAAGCTGACACTCACATAACAGCCTTTTTTATCACAAAGATTCAACAAAGACCAATTCAGGCGCCAAGGGAAAATCACAGCCTAGGAGAGAGAGAGAGATGCTTCAGCTGCATGAGTGCAGGCAATCAGCACTGGGATATCTGTGTGCAGCACCATTTGCAAGAAGTCAGCCATCTAAATATGACGGCATTTGTATACGTCTCCATGCATGTGCATCCTGCATATACTGCACAAACACAAATTCCTGACAAATGTGGAAAATTAAGCTTCTACAGTTTAAAATATTCTCTGATTACTATATACTGATATGAAGAAATAAGTTCTACCAGCTGAAAGGGCTTTGTGCTAGTCCATTTATTTTTTTAGTAAATAAAATCATTTTCTTTACATGTGCACTTAAATATGAACTACTTTGAAGAAAGGAAATGTTAGCACAAGCGATGACGGCAAATTGACATGAAATTCAGAAACTAACAAAGCAGTCGAATACTTCAGGTAAATAAAACTAAATATTTTCCACGAAAGACTTCTTATTTTAGCAGGTAATGTATTTGAGTATAAGTGGGTGGTGATTTTAAATCATATCAAAACATAAAATTCTTAAAACAATATTTTATGATAAATTTTAATAGACAGAGTTTTTAATTGCTTGATTTTGTTTACTGTATAAGGAAGTTGTTTTTTGCTATTTCTCAATATTTAAGTTCCATTTATAGATGAGTAGGACTGCGAGTCTCACATCATTACCAACCTTATGGATGTTCACATTGTGATGTATGTTAAAGTTTGATAAGAGCGATCTACACTGATGGTGGAAATGTAGATGACATGAAGAGATGATTTGGCTACACTAAAACTTTCACAAGTCCGAAACTTTCCAGTGTTTCTTTCTGGCTACATTTTGATAAGCATAATTATCAAAAAAAGAAAAGTAGACTTTACATCAAAATTAATTTTAAATGAAACAATACTAAATTCTATGAGATGTTATCTATTTTAGAATTTTAGAAATAAAAAATTTGTGTATCCAAACTAAACACACATACACACAGAATTTTGTTAGGAGACATTCTCTTTTTATTGCTTAACATAAAATGAACACGTGAGCACACTAATGTGATTATTCCATGGCTCTGATGTCATTACAAAACTCTAAAACTATGTAAACATTTCAATTAATCTAACGCATTTACTCATGCGGATATTGTTCTTGTTTTTATAGAGTAGGAATATTTTAAAATATCAACTAACAAATGTATCTACTCAAATTCAGACACACTTGTTTATTTCAAAATAAATAAACAAGATCAGTAGTTAAGATTTATTTTCTAACATTTTAGTTACTGCACCTATATCTATAGAAAAATGTGCATAAGTTGAGTCCAATATTAAAGAAATCAGTTGATATTAGCCTTTTAATACATAGAGTAACTTTATTCATCTATAACCACACATGAACAGACAGATATATCATATATCATGCATATGTATACTGTCAATCTAGAATAAATAAAACTGTGTGTGTATGTGTTTGTAGATGGAGAAATGAAACAAAAAATCAGTGTCCTTACAGAGTTATAGAATCAGATATCTACTTCACCGAAAATGAACAGTTACATAAAAATTGATAATTTGCAACCTTTTTGAATCTCTTACCTTGATTTTTCTTTCAGTTTATATAGAAGTGTTTATAGTCACCAAAAAGAAAATGAACACTTGATGAAAGAAAACCCTACACATATATTTATAAGGTCTTTTGATTAAAATTATTAAACTAAAATTTAAATCATTTGAGCTTTTTATGAACTAAGAAGCAATCTATTCACAATATGTGCATGAAAATTATGTCTGTAATACTCCGCACAAAGTTTCCCTATATAAACGTAGATTACATATGCCTTATTGTATTATACAATATTTCCAAAGTCTTATAAAATATTTTGAAATAAGCATGAAACTCTGGTGTCTGAATCATAATAATCAAGAATCTAAGTAAAAACAAAGTGTCTTATCATTTAAGTCAGATATAACTGGAAAACCTCTCAGTTTGTTTTTCAAATGTATCATTTTTAAGATAGAAATGAAATGATAAAGGACAACATGTCAAGAAGTTACACAGCTACCTGGTACTTTGAGGATTGTGGATTTCTACAGCTACAGACTAAAGTCAGTGCTGCGGTGCTCAAGCGATGACATTCAGTACCTTCCTTCCACAGGAAGGAGCCCTTCAGAAACATCAGTACCTAGATTGCAGGAGCACTGATTCCATGCAGTCCGCACATAAATACACACACATGCATGCATACACATACATACACATCCACACATATTCAGTTATACAAAACCTATAGAAGCTGTGAGAGCAACAGGGGTGTTGCCATGAAGCTCAAAAGAAGCTCTAGGCCAAAAAGTTATCTGCAACTCTCAACTAGATATATTTGATTCCTAGTGCTAACACACAAGAAAACACTATCTTCTACATTATAAACTAATGACTCGACGCAATCAAAGTAGTTAGGGAGAGGTAAAAGAACCTAGGAGATGACTACCGTTTCCTAGGCCACAAAGGGTTGAGGGCCTAATTATTTTTAAGTATAATCCAGCCAACCTCTTCTCATGCTTAGCTGCACTGAGTGACACTATTTGTGATGCCCAGTGTGCTGAAACTGAGCAGGTTGCTGTCAGTTTAAAAATGACTATAATAAAAGTGACCATGAAGATGGATCTTGTGATTTTGCGTTTCTAATCAGTCATCTGTGAAGAACACTTTTGCTTTGATTCAGCAGACTGGTGACAGCCGTGATTGATAGCACATGAGGATGAATAAAGGTTATTAACTGTCTTCCTATTAAGCTCAATGGATTACCCCTCTAGGTGTGTCTCCTACGTTAAGTTAAAGTACTTACTCAGGTAAGGTCAAGAATGAACTCTATGTAGATGCTCTCCACCCGGCTGAAAATGAGTGATGCATTCTTGCATTATAATTTTTAGTGCAGCATTTAAACAGCATTTAAATTCCCCATACTGTTCATTACCATACTGTATGCAGTGAAAACACTAAGAGAACAGCAGACTCCACTGAATGTAAATATCTCAGTGTAGGGCTAACTATATAGCATTCACATAAAATGTCTAAACAGCCAGATATCATATAATCTGTGAGTGTTGTTTTAAAGGAGATAGTAAAATTGACTCATGATTACAAGTAAATGCATTATATACACAAGATTCTTTAAATTTTCAATCACTCACAAATGAAAAATTTATAACAAAAAATACTTAATGTCAATACATCAAAAGATAAAAGGAATTATTAAAATTCCTGGGCATTTTGGCTTAGTTAAAGGTATTAAGCTACTAATTTTACCACTTTAACATTTCTAGTAATTATATATATAATGTATATATAAATGAACATTTTAGTGACTATATAAATACATACCCTTGACTTGAATAACATATGTAAATATACTTGTAATATTACAGATCCTAAAGTATTTAAAGTTTCTAGTAACTTGGATATATCATTAAACAAAACAACAAATCTCAGCATTTACTTCATATTCTGTGCGTATTTACTCTTATAGAAGCCAAAATATATTGAAATATTTTGAACACTTGAGTTATCTTTAAAACCTTTTCTATTTACAGGTTTGGTTCTGTGAAAAAAAGCAAGTAAACATATTTTAATTTAAAATATAGTATGTTGCTTCTTCATGTATTTCACACTGCAACCACTCAAGTATAAAATGATTTAGCCACATGCATTTAAGGATAACACTAACTTGAAAGTAAAGTATCCATTTAAACTGTAACCAGATTTCAGTTCTGTTTTTGGTAGATCTGCACTGAGCAACATTGCATAGTGGCACGAAAACATACGTTATCTGAACATCCTTAGGATTCCAGTTCAGAGAATACCATGCTTTTCATGAGGTTGTCTCTCTGTGTCTATTGTGAGCTGTTTTTCCAGGAGTTGTTATGCATATTTTGGTCTTTAATAAATTACAATTTCTAAATGTGATACTTTAATATTGCTATCCATCTACAAGGAAGTATAGAGCAAGTCAGGATATCAAGGTCAAGATTTCGTTGAATTATTTTTAAGGCTCAAAACTTGGCTCTGTCTGGCTTTCCTTCACCTGGCAGTTGTTCTCTTGAGCTTTTCCAGTTCTTCAGTATTATATGCTTGCCAAGTAAGATTTAAATTCTCACACACTGAAAGCCTTTATTAGGAAAGTAGATAGAATAAACTTGCTTATTTGGTGTATTGTCTACATCACATTTAAGGGAACTTACGTGTAAATTTTTAGAATTCATACAAGACTTCCTCAATGAGACACGTGAACTCTATTTTTAAATGGCGTTCTCTCCTTAGTCTATCCAACCTCAAGAGGGAAACTCAGAAAGCAATGAAGTTAGAGATCCTTGGGGGACATATACCCAATAACACCCTTTTAGATTCTTGTACAAATATTTGCCCATGGTTTCACAAGACAACTTTAAATTAAAAGGAAATAATGTGCTATGTATTTCTCGGAAAGGCCTGTCTTGATTTCCAGCTTGTCAGTGGACAATGCGGCTGCAACCTGCTCACAGCTGACAATGCCGTGCAATGTTAGTCACATGTTTTCTTTCCTAATGGTATAACCGTCAGTTTCTTAAGAAATGTGGAGCTCCAAAGGCCAGACCGTGCTGCAGGAGGTGACACATGCATTTTTTTTAAAAAAAAAAAATTTCCTCCGGTTCTTCCCTTTATGGAAAGTCTCTAGAACTCACATTACATACCAACAGACGATATATGAAAGGAAAAAGCAAAGACAGCTTAAGATAAAGTTTAGGTCATTTCTAAATCTATCACAAGGTAGCTTAGTGTTGAGCCACAGCTCACCTAACAACATTGGCAGACAACTGCAAGTTTTTGACAAATGTAAGATATGTTTTTTTTTTATCCTTTTAGACCTCCAGAACAAAATGTTTCATTCTTGTTGATAAAGGAAATGACAGTCGTGGCAAATAACCCTTAGGCTTTGGGGCAAGCCCTTTACATCTCCCAGACTACAGGGACGATGTTTGTGGGTTACTGGAGCTGCAAGCAGATAGCTTTGGTTTAGGATTTCTAGAATTGGGACTCTGAGTTACACACACACCCATTTCTCCCAGAACTACTAAGTGGTGTAGCAGGGGACTATACAGGGGTGTACACAGGTAGCCCGAGTTGGCGGCCAGCAGCTGCTGTCCACTGCAAGCCCATGTGCATGAGTGCAGTGGCCAGTCTGCTCTTCCGCCCAGCCCATTCTTGCCTGCCGGTGTTGCTGCTGTCATGTCAGCCGGTGATTTGATAGGCTTGTCGGGTTGCCATGGTGTTGACTTCTTGCCTCTAAGGAGCTGCCCAATGACTGGAGGTCTGGGATTAAAGCGGGAAGAGGCAGCGGCCACAGCGATTTTCTGAGGCAGCTGCGTCAGCTACTAGAGGAAGAAAAGGGACTAGGTCTTGTGCCTGCTCTCCCTCTCGCTCTCGGGGCCCACAGCCAGTGAAAGAATAGAAAAGGGTGGCCTGGTGAAACAGTGACCTTTGCAAGCCAAAAGACATAGGGGAGGGTGGCAGACCGCTAGGGAATAACTCGGAAGCAAACTGCACGTGCCAAAAAGGAAAATCTTCCAGAATTCGTTATCCACACAAGACGTCACCCCGGGTTGGATGGAGGAACTCGGAATTAAAAAGGGAGGAGTGTTTAAAGGGGTTCTGTTGCCTGCCCCGCTACATCCCAGTCTTCATTCTAGCAGTGCAGTCCCCTGACAAAGAAGCGCTTTGCAGAGAACTTTAAATCTCAGACAGGAACTCATTCCAAGAAGAGAAAGTGCAATTAGATGGTCAAGGAGCGCAAGGACACAGTCGCCACTCGCTGAGGCGGCTGGAGCAGGGGCCGGGAAGCCAGGAGCGCTCAGTGCACAAGCCCCAGACGGAAACTGTAAACTGCGGGCTGCAGGGGAAAGAGCCCGCTTCTGTTATAAATTAGGAGTTAGGTGAAGGTTACGCAAAGAAGAAAAGGGAAAGTAAAGCTGTTAAAAGAATAGAGTAAAACCCCTGGGACTTCAACTTGAAATCCCCCTCTCACTCCCCAACCCAAGAGGAGGAGGAGGAGGAAGAGGAGGGGAGCACATTCTGGTGTGATGAGAACTCTCTGGAATGTCTGGAAGAGAGGTTTGAAGTGCGAGGGAAAGAAGACCCCAGTTGGCAAATAAATGGCAGGAGAGTGGTGGGGGAGGGGAGGAACAGTGGAGACTTGTCCAGATTCACCGAAGGGACTCGGGGATTAGTTGTACGAGTGGGATTCCAGTAGAATGAAAACAGAAGTTTAGGCTCCGAGCGGACGGAGGCAGGAAGCGACAGCAGTGAGTAGGAACTCTGGCGAAGGTGCAAGCTGCTGAGGGAGAGGATGGAAAGGCAGCCTAAGTCAACCGGTTGGACCCGGAGCAGGAGCCACCGTCCACAAGCAGGACGCCGATGGCAGAAGGTGAAGAGGACAGTAGGTGGATCAGCGCCCCAGGGGGAGACCAGCAGAGCTGCCTGCCAGGTGCCACAGCCCAGAACCCCGATCCCAGCGACGCGGGGATTTTCCGGGAAGGACCAGGCTGCCAAGGGTCTCTTCGGCCGCGAGTCCCAAACACAAGCCTCACTAACTACTTTACAGCCACTTTCATTGATTTTCTTTAACAAACAAGCACAATGCCCGTTATAGCAACACTTGCCCTACCCGCAGCTAGAATGCTCTAAGTTCTTATGGCAGAGCTTCTCCGGGCAGCAGTTCTGACATTTCCAAATAAATCGTTTTTCCTTCATTCTAGGTTTAGGAAAACTACTTCGTTTCCCTATATAATTTGAGATTCACCTTCTAAAATACGTAGAGGACAAGTCCAGCCTCAACTTGGTAAATCCAGTAGGGTTCGCTCGTATTTGCATATTAATTTTTGCTAATCAGAAGTAACTCAATTTGGAAGGAAAATGCCGGCAAAGAAACCGACTGGTCTGCATCTGCGGGGAAATTAACACTAGTCTGGCAGGCACCGTTAACAAGACC
Organism: Dicrostonyx torquatus; assembly: GCA_028555095.1. NCBI lineage: Eukaryota > Metazoa > Chordata > Mammalia > Rodentia > Cricetidae > Dicrostonyx > Dicrostonyx torquatus. The sequence continues at coordinate 6,093,011 of JAQHUG010000083.1, read as the reverse complement.
CCTTGAGTTGTCTGTGAAATAGTCCTTTAAAAATAAGGAAAGTATTTATTTTAAAGTAGCCCCCCTTCAAACGCGGTTTCTGCCCGAGGTTCTTCCACACATGTCAAAGGGTTGTTGAATTATTCATTATTGTAATTACTATCATCATTGTCATTACCCCCTTCCATGTGGAAATAATTTTATTATCGTAATTTGATATCTGAAGAATTTCCTGTTAGTCGTTTGATAATCATTTTTTTCTACTGAAAAGAAAAGTTTTGTTTATAAATGAGATAGGGAAACTGTTTTAAATGCTTTGATGTTTGCTATAGATTTCCGTTTATCTAATCGATCGGAATGCCAATAAAATCGATTAAAGGTTTAGTGTTTTACAAACAACCATTTTGTGCTTTTTGATTTTACGTTCAGAATGATTTTAATAAAGCTAATGTTTTCCTTTAACAGTCTCTCTTTAAAAAAAAAAACCTAAAGCTTCATCGTTTTCCTTTTTATTGTGAGAAGTTCCCACTTGAAGTTCTTCAAATAGGAAAATACACACACAAAAATAAGCAATGGTTTAAATTTCATTCTCTTTTTGCCCGAGGTATTTAAATAAAGCCCTTTAAAATCTTGGTGAATTATAAGCGATCATTCAGTGATTGCGGAATATTAAATTAAACTTAGATAAATCCGCATTGAAGGAGGCAGCACCCAATCCTGAATTTATTTCCCATTTTCTCTAACAGCATCGCTGTGCTCCTCTCTTCGCAATGACAATGTGCCAAATCTGGGCATTTTGCAAACATTTTCCATATGCTTTAGCGGGGACTGATAGACGAAGAGGAGAAGGGGCTGGTGATCTTTTTGCTCTGAGGTATTTCATTTAACCTTTTGTCTTAGACTCCCACTGACAACCATTTTAAAGAAAAACTTTGAAAATAATGTAACGCACTGTGTTTGCAGTTACCTTTTTTTCCACCTTGCTGTTTATTCCTGAAATCCAGTTTTGCTTATAATCTAATGTGAAGCTGTCATTTGTATACCTTGATAGTATTTTGTTTAAGAAAATCTTTGATTAATTTAGTTTCTGCTGGTTGTCTTTGTAATTAAATGTGGATTTAATTATACATTTGGTAACTTAGATCAGATGGACTGATTGTTTGTGGTAGGATTTAACGGGGCTTTTGTGTCTGGCATTTAAGGACATTACCTACAATGGTGGTTGGTGGCTTTTCCTAGACCAGAGATATCTGCACTTTTGTCTCAGTGGATGCTTAGATGAATGTAGTTGTTTTCAAATGCTTTTATCTGGTGGTCGGTTCAGGATACTGTTTCTATAGCAATTTATTGACTAGATACGGGTACTTTTGGGTTTTAGAAAGGTGACCACTTTCTCTTCTATTCCATGGCCATTCCCCCCACCACCACCCTTTTCTACTTGTCTGTCTCTTCACATCTGGATAACCCCTTGGAGCTCTTCCCCAGACTGAATGTAAAATTTTCATTGGACACTATTGATGGAAATAGATCCATATGTTTGACTAGGGTGGGGTTGTGGTCTTGAGTCTGTGTGGTTTGTAGGGGGTGGTGGTGGTGATAAGAGGTCCTGTGTAATTGCAATAAGAGCTGTGGAAGTGCTTGTGAAGTTAGTCAACTGCTATTGTTTGAGGAGAGTCCCAGGCTGATTTTGTTTATAAACCCTGGGCTTGTTGCCCAGAGGGAAAAGAGGTCACTGTATGTCTGAGCTCTGACCTCAAGGAGTCCAGAGGCCTCTGACTTCTCTTTTTTTTCCTTTTTTTTTCTCCTTTCCCTTAATTCTTCCCCCTCCTACAGCACCCTGTGTAGCTCCTCCCCCTTTTCCCATTCTTTTACCTGTCTCTATCTGAGTTTACATAATGAGCTTTCCCACCCAAAAGGTCAGAGCCTCCAGAGAAAAGAGACTGCCTCTGAAAAGTCTCAAGTGGATTTCAGGAAGAGAAAAATGTGCACGGATTTGGAAAAACCGAGACATTGGTGCAGGAGTGCTACTTTAAGATAAACAAACAAACACATAAGACTATAAAGGAGATAACAGACTGGAGGGCATCAGGAAAGGATCCAGCTGCCCACGGATACTACATGTGTGTATATACAGGGGCACAACAAGACTTCAAGCTTTTGAAAGCCATCGTCTTTACCTTTCACATCAAAAAGGGTGTTCTTTCGCCATGACAAGTCATATTGAAACA
>JAQHUG010000083.1:6064415-6084508 GCA_028555095.1 Dicrostonyx torquatus | reverse complement strand
AACACCCCCCCCCAACCAAACAAAAACCCAAAGACAAGTTCAGTGGCTGAAGATGGTGGATTGACACTGACTCAGACAGAGGCAGGTTCACCAGGAAATCTGGCGATCCCGATTTCTGACAGTCGCATTTCCTCCCCTTGACCCCCCCCCCCTTTTATTAACTCTGTTCCATGTTTAATCAAGGATCATGTAGATGGCAAAAGGAGAGACAGAGAGACACGGGGGGGAGAGAGAGGAGAGAGGAAGAGAGAGAGGGAGAAGAGAGACAAGAGGCAGGAGTGTTTTTTTTCCTTTCTTTCTTTCTTTTTTTTTTTTTATTGTGTTCTCCTGGATTTTCAGTGGCTTGATCCCTATAAACGTGGAGTGGTTAAAGCTCATATGTAGTATTATATTTTTAGTTGGGTGGATGGATGGAAGAATCAGGGAGAGGCTGCGGCTGCCGCTGCCTTTTCGGTTGGTGCTTAGATTAAAGCTGAGACTTGGCTGCGATTGGGACGCGACAGTGACACGGGCATCGATCGCTTCCATTGAGAGCAATGCAAAAACACAGCCCGGGTATGTAGCACTCTCCGCTGCCATCCACACTTGCTTTACTTCATATTTACTAACAAAACTGACAGAGCAAGCTCGGACTTTCTTTCTTTCTCTCTTTTTTGCTCTTTTCTCTTTTCTAACTGAAGAATAAAAAGAATGGTGTGTACAGTATTTGTTGGAAAGGATGGGTTTAAATAAAGCAGAAAAGGAAGCTTTAGGATTATTTCACTTTTTCTGTGACTGTGCTTTTAGAGTTTTTCTTCTCCACTGAGAAGCATATTAAAGAAATTGAAGATTTTCTTTCCTCATCTTAAAGAAAATAAAAAGTAAATCCTTAAGGGAATGTTTGATATTATTCAAGGGCTGGAGTTCCAAGCAGCAGGAAGACACACACAAATAAAAGACAGCTAGCCAGCTGTTTTAACCTCTGGCACCTGGCTTCAGTGCAGGGATCATAAGGTCCATACAGTTGTATTTTTAATGGTTTTAATATTTATGGCATAAACTGCAGAGAGCATCGCTGTGTGTTTATTCAATAGCTGGCTGCTCTTGTATTTAAAAAGTAAACTCTTATTCGTCTGTTTTCCTTTTTTATAGCGATGGAGATAGGGTCAATGAAATATGAGGGTAGCACCATAAATCTGAAAAGTGAAATGTTCCCAAGGAACAAAGAAAGGTCAGGTAAACCAGCTGTGTAAGTCACAGCCACAGCACCCACTGTGGGGTGAGGCAGAAACAGAGGCTCTGGGTCTGGGAAGTGAAAGTTGCCACTTAAAGTTAAAAACAGGCAACCTTGTTCGGTTCTATTGTAATCTTTGGCAGTTTTTGGCAGAGTAGTCCAACTCTGTTCATTAATTGTGAGCTAGTTGGATTATTTTAAAGATGCTGCAACAGCAAGTGAAAACAGAAAGGAGGCTAAGAAAATTGCTGTTTAATATTGCAGAATTTACTGCTTCCATTCTGACCATGAGCCTAAATTTACACAATGAAATCTGATTATCTCTAATAACAATATTAGATCCTGCACTGGATGGATGAGAATTGAGGTGGTTTTGTTGATTGCGAGGGTTTAATGTTGCATTTCAGAATCTGATGTGGTTTGGCCTCCCTTCCATTAACTGGAAAACCCCTGAGGTTTTACAATTATTTCTTAAAGATAATACATTTAAGATTGCATTGGTAGGCTGAAGAAAAGTCATAAAGGCAAGAAGGGAAGCCCTTAATAACTCTTGAGGTTCAGACATGTTCAGCAGTTAGATTGGCTCTGACTTCACCAAGGGTCGACAATGTGTCATTTCCACGAAGCCAAATTGCCCTCTGCCTATATGATATTAATGTGCAAATCAATATTTCAGGGATTAAATTTCCCTTCTTCATTTTTTATGGTTTCTACCTCAATAAGTCTCAAGTCTATTAGAAGAGGCTGGATGATTTAAAATCTTTCCCTGCAGAATGGCTTGTCGTAGTCTTGTTTCACAGACCATTCTAGGTTTTTCGTTAGAAAGACTAAAGGTGCCCTCCAGAAGTTGTAAGGCAGTGTAGAGCCAGGGTCAGTAGTGGAAAGCTCTCCTTCGATTAAAGCTCTGATGCATTGGGGATATAATATGTGTGTTTGTGCTTGGTATATACATTCTACTGCTTTAAAAATATTATGTTAATCACCTATTGATTTATTTCAAAATCAATTGATGTTTCTTTCTTAGTAGTGATTTGTTCAGCATTCTTGAGGACTGTGTTAATTTCCTAAAACACTGTGCATGGATTAGGTTGGTGTGAAAGTATGGGAAGGAAGAGATTTTTCATGTAGCAACATTTTCCTAAGAAGTACTTCTAGAAAGCATCGTTTTTGACAGTGATAATCAAGTGCTGTCATTTACATATATTGTTGTCATGGCCATCATTGAGTTTTCTAGCTGACTGACTTAGCTGGTGTCTGTTAAATGAGGCCTCCTTCCATTCTCCTTTATGTTTAGTTTCTAGCACTTAGTAGGAGCAATACTTCTTGAGACTTTCTTGGAGAAACACAGTTATATCAGAAAATATATGAATTTATTGGAAAATACAAAGTAGACATGGGGGAAGGATGAAAATAAAAGACTGACTTTATCACATAATCTTCGGAAGGCCTACTGCCTATCATTTGGTCTTGTTTTATGGTCTTAAACCATCTGGACCAAGTTCCACACAGCTGCAAGAATTTCATATGTGATAGAACATTTTTTCCATTCAGTGTGAAATGTTCCTTCCTAAAAACGTACACCAGACTCGCTTAATTTAGTCTGTTAAAAGGAATGCACATGAAAAAGGACAAAAGGCTCTTTAATCTCTGCAAGCTGTTTGTTTTTCTTAAAGATTCCTGTGTGTTTGGGTTTGAAAAGTCATGTTTATTGAGGAGATGATTCTGAGGTGTGACACTAAAATAATCTATGGTTTTTGGACTGATGGCCATGTTCTTACCCAATTTGCAGAACTACTTTTTATGCCTGTCAAAACACAGAGTTAATCTATCCTTATTTACAATTAATCTCAATAAAATTAATCTTAACTATGTTTTATTCAGTGGCCTAAAATATCTAATTATATTCAATTAACTGCCGTTATAGTAATTAACATTGCTTAATTGCCTCTGCATATATTTATGTGAAGCTCATTAGTTGCTGCTGTCTCCTCTTTCCTTTTCTACTTGCTATTTTCGCTGTTGTCAAACCATTTTTATCTTCTAAGGTTTGACAGTGGCAATAGAACAGAATCTTCCAAAACACTTTCTGGAAATGAGTGTGATTGCTCTCCTATATCAGACACTGGTTAGGAGCCTTTTACTACTACTCTAACTGCTTTCCCTGTCTTCATTTTCTTAGTCTGGATTTCTAGTACACTCACAAAATGTTTTCTGTCACTGTGGCTGGAAATATGAGAAGCCAGGTCAGGCTTTGTATTTATAAACAAATGTGTCTGCCTCGGGGCTGTCCCCATAGGCAGTGTGGTTTTTCTGTTTTTGTCTTTTGGGGCTCTCACCACCCCCTCTAAAAATCATTCTAAGGGTTAAAGACTTGGCCAAGGTTCAAACTGAGAAGCGTCCAGGGAAAGTGCATGTGAATATGTACAAGTTTCATGTAATTAGTGCTTAATTATATTAACATATGCAAATTGTCAACTTAGAAGCTTGTTGAGTTGGCAAAGATCAGCTAGGCACAATTGCTATATTGTTCTGAAACAATAATGGATTTCAAGTTGGATTGTGGAAACACATAACTAGCTATCTAATTTAACTCATACCATGGTGAAATTTCATTAGTCTCCATGGAGACTGGTTTAATTGTGCTGACTAATGTTCTGGGCTGCAGAATGTCCTAAAAAGAAATCGTTGTTTGCCTAATCCACCTTACAATGACACTTGTTTGTACATGTTTCCCTTGTGTGGGAATTTGCATATGCAAATAAATAGTTTCTCTGCCCCATTTGTCATGGCTGTTCATTACCCATGAAGAGGACATTGTTACTCGGCTGTTACTGAGTCTCCCAAGACTGGATAGTGTCAACCAGTCCAGCTACATTCTTTCATAATTTGTTTCTGATTAATAGACCAGAGTGAGTCTCATTCTCTTTGGGCATCTGCAAGGCAAGGTCAGTTTCTAACAAAAACGAGTTTCTGCAGTAACTGAAGGACTTTGTCTTCTGCCTCTGCCTTCTGCCTTTTTCACCCATTGGTTGGAAGAATGATATTTAAAATAATGTGTTCTTGTTCAAAGAATGTCTCTACTAATAACTACTAGTTTCCTAAAGCAAAAAGATGGGGAAAGAAAGGAGATTCTGTTATTAGAATATTAATCCTGTTTTTGATAGAAAGGTAAACTGATATAATTGCTTTTCAGTTGAAGGCATGGGGGTTTATACAAGTGTGAAAGCATCGGAAAAGGATTAGCATTTTTTTGCATAATGAAAAGCTCTGTTGAATAGGGATCCAAATGGTTGACTGAATGACTAAGATGAAAGGAAGATGAAAATGCAGGCTTCTCTTTATGTCTATGTTCTGCTCTCTCCAAAGTTATGTTTGTCCAAGACACGGGCAAACAAGCAGTGCCTCAGATTTCAGCAACTTTCTTAGATGCCCTGAGTTCTCATCATGATTGAGAAGATATGGATGAAGAGAGTTTAAGCTAGTAGATCACCAGAGGTCTGTATGTAGAAAGCTTTAAGAAACAAATCAGCGTAGCCAAATATTGACTACTGAGTATCAAGAATTCCCAGGACTTTGCTGGCAAGAATAGTTATTTTAGGAGAAGCCAGTGGTATGGCATGAATGTTAAGGTCATTTAATTACTGACCTTACAGTGTACTAGTTCCCATTGATAAGGAATAACTACCTCAGTTGACAGAACACTTCATTGGGGGAAGAGTGGTGTATTCTGACTTTTGGTAATGTTCTGTGTTAAATGGCCTATCAGCTTTTGTAAATTGAGAAGGGATAGCAAATGAGAATACAAAGTTGTCTTCTTAGGCCTTAATTCATTAAGTTCCGAATGCAATCTTTTGGTTCATAGGTGTACTCTGTGTTTATTTTAAATAGATGTTTTGAAAGATGTCTAGGAGCTGTACGCTCACTTGGCAACATGTGCAGTTGGGTTTTTTCTTGTACTAGTTAGAGGTATAATTGCTTATTAGTTGATGATATAAACAGGTTTCTTGATGAAGTTTCTTCATAATGAGGGTAATGAAAATACCACGTGTTGAGACACCTTCAACGGTGAGAATGGGTTCCTTTGAATGTACTTAAATCAATAGTAGAATAGATCATTATTTGCATGCGCTTTGTATAAATGTATACATTTTATGAAAGCTCTTTCCAATCTGGAGTCACCACAAATGATCCATGGGGGTCCATGGGGAAGGTTGCCCCAGAACAGAGCTGGAAGACTCCACCAGATATTCTTCTAGCTAGTTTGTGGCTAGGCAGCAGAACTTCCGTTTGTGGCATCACTTTAGGGGTTCAGTTGCTTGGGTTTTGTTATGAAGGTTATATGGAAACTTGAGAAATCAAAAGTGTTTTCCTGTAAATGAAAGTATCCAGGTTGCCTCTTGAGTATAGCATATTGTAAACGAAAAGTGTTTGATCTTTGTTATAAAGTCACCCAACTTCTTTACTAGAGTCCTTTTTAAAATTTGTCAAGAAATTCTGGATTGTTTCAGAAACTTTTATGGTTAACTTTATGATATGCTTGAAAAAAAGTCTTAAAAGAACAAAAAAATCCACATGGAGGCTATTTTTTACATGAATAAGGGTTTATTAAGGTATTTCCATAAGAAAAATGTGTTAATTTAAAAAATAAATTCATTTATATTTTAAGACATTGTTAAGCAGGCACCATGTGTTGTAACTGGCAGCGTTCCAGCCACCATGGATGCGGATCACACGTGGGTTAATAGTAGCTTATGTGATGTCTGCATTCTTAGGAACGGGGCAAAAGCCCAGGGTATTCTGATATCAAGATTGCAAGAATCCGACAGAGCAGAATATGTGTTTATATGTGAACAGATGGACACGTGTGAGAGTTGAAAGTGCACAGTTTCTTTTAGCACTTGTTTTCCTTATCCTTGACAATATAACCAAAATCTTAATCCACTGCTGGTCTTTGATGGCTTAGAAAAAAATGGGCTTTTAATGAGAGCTCAGTGGCATTATTACCTTGCATGAGGATTGGGCTCCTTGTGATCTTGCTGGAGTTGATATTGTGTTAATTCCCTCATTTCAGAGACTCATAAGTTGCCTTGAAAGTTTGATATGGTTTCACGTTTGACATACAATCCTCAGGTCAGAAATGGCTGTTCTCCACTCCCCTACTCAAAGGGCTGTGAGTGAAATGAGATACTTGCCACTGAGGAATTTTTGAATGTATGCATGGCATGTAAAAATAGCTTTGACACTAAAGTCATGTTTGGCAAGAGGCATGCCTAATATAATTGTCCATGTCAGCATTTTAGATTTAAAAACAATAAATAAACAAATAGTAACAAATGGGGTAAATTGACTTGGTGCTTATGTCAGAATGCCCTAATGCGCCAAGCAAACTTCTTTAGGTGTTTTGGTGAGCTAGGAAGCCCGGCATAGGCGTATCTAGTGCTCCTGTCTGATGCCTGTCTGTCCTGGGGACATAGGAGTGCTCAGCAGTAACTGTGTAACACATAGTCTAGCACGTGTCTCTAAAAACAAGGTTGATTGTGTTTTGTCCTTGTAATAAAACCAGAGAGCATTCTATGAATATTTACTTATATCTAAATAATTTTAACAAAAAAATTGAGTTTTGCGTTAAAATATGCATTTTATAACTGTCCATAAAAGCCTTTTTCTTCACTCTAAAGAGAAAGGACACTCATTGCCATACCAACATTAAAATACAGAAATGTACACTCTGTTGTGTGTAACCTGCTGTATTCTTAAAATCAAAACAAGATAAAATTTTGAAGAAGATTTTGAAGAATTGTAAAATTTGCTTATGTAGAAAAATGACTTGAGAAAACCCTAGCAGTGATAGGTTCATCTTTCCTCCCAGGATATCTTCATAAAACCCGTCTTCTCTTGAATTTCAGTTTGTAGCACTTAAAAAAAGTGATAAACTTAGGAATGATGTAATTTGTACTTAAGACTTCCTCAATCTGTTAAATGAGTTGTTTTGTTTTAGCAGATACAATTGTATTTAATTTTTGAGAATATTTTCATTCCATTCGCATGCACACACACACACACACACACACACTCACACACACATACACACACACACACACACACACACACACACACCTGTCCTTCAAATTGAACGCTTCTCTTTGCTCCACAGATATGCTCAGTAGCAAACTATGAAAATTCGTTCCCAAAAGCTAAATTTCCTTCTTTTCTAAGATGTGGTCAAAATAAGTTCTGTAGAAAGAAAAGAAAGGAAGTTGTTGAGACCACCAAAAACTCTAAAGACTCAATATTCGGAGAACAGCCTTCCATCCATTCAGTTCAGTTCATTTGGCTCCTTTGGAAAATTGGAAGTGAGTTCACCAAAAGTTATTAACTTAGCCAGCATGCCAGGAGAGTGTGGAGACAAGAACTCTATTCCACCATTCAAGGACTGGTGCTCGCCCCAGTATCCTGTATGCTTGGGAAAGGGACTGTTGCATGAATGAAAATGAAGGTTGTGAAGATGGTTAAGAGAAGCAAAGATAAACGTGTGATGGCAGTCTAGCAGGACGTTGTTTTCTCTTCTAGGGTCTGCTTTCCGCTTCTGAAGGGGGCTAAGCAGCAGCCAGGCAGCCTTCCAGCACTGTGACATTCTTTTGTGTTAAGTAACAGGTTAATCTAGGTGCTCTGAATGGCCAAGAAGAGTCTATGTTTCATAAAAATACTGATGACCTCAGTGACTTAAAATGCATTTTTAATAATCATGGTCATGGTGTGAACAAGGAGAAACTTTCTGTTCTCTGCGTGGAAAGCAAATGAGGACAAGGTTGTGAAGTTTTTGAGGCAGCATAATGTACAGAAAGAATGCACATAATTCAAGCCAGCCCACCCTTTCATTCTGTTTACTTTGGATTCACTCACTTTCCTTTTCAGTAAGTTTGTTTTATTCTCACTTAAATTTTAGATGAGAGTCTACTTAATTTTTTAGCAGCCTAATGACCCATAGACATCATGTCTGTTAAGAGCTGTCTTGATGAGTAACTGACCGTGTCCAAGTGTTTAATCTTTGTAAGCCTCAGTTTCCTAGTTTTGTGTCTCCAGGTTTGCTGAATGTAAGTGTCGTGAACTGCAAAGTAAGTCAGCGTGATGTGACATGATATGTGGTCACCATGGCCGTGCATGGCTCTTCTTCAATAGCTGATATTAATGTAACATTTGGATGGTGACTGTTTGATAATGTAAATCTACAAGGATCTGAGTAGAGTGGTTCCTCTTCCTGATAAGAAGAGATAAGACCTAGGCAATGAGTACTGTCTAAGAGGTAGGGAAGGCTATAACAGCTTTCTCACATCTTTTTCTCCTCGGCAGGTCTCTGGATGACATCTAGCTTGGCAGGTGGCTCTTCCTCAACACCATTATCTCCCACTCCATCATTGCAACTTGGTTTAGTTATGAGGACTTCTAGATATTTAATGCATTTCTGGTTCTTCATTTTTCTGCAAAGCAAATTAGGACAGAACCAGTTTTTAAATTATTCAGACCTTGGTCAATCTACATGAACTCAAGAGTCCTGGCTGTCCATTAAATACAATACTAGAAAAGACCACAAAGCTCACTTCAGTTTTGCAGTGAACTCAATCTATTATTGAGAGCCTGTGAATTAGAGAGAGGGCTTTCCAAAACTGGATTACAAGCCATTGAAACACTTTTCTATGTATTTGTTAGTAAGAGATTTTGATATGTCATAAAATGAATATCAGTCATGCTGTTCCAGGGCGACCTATTAACCAAACCTTCTATCAGCCTGGAGGAAAAATAATCTAGTTTCATATATACATATACGTAAATGTCTACAGAATCATTAAATCATCTTGAGGAATTTTTTAGTCAATTTATTAGCACCCACTTGGCTTAATTCTTAGGGTTAATAAAAGAGCTTTGCCTTTTCACAATAATGCATTATTTGATGGAGGATTGTTCAGTTTCAAAGACTATCATCTTTGAATGATAGATTGTCTAAAAGTTAATAAATATATAAATGCAATGATTGGAACCATTTATAAACTGAAACATATTTTTGTTACCGCATTCAAAATAATTTAATCCCTAATAATCTTCCACTGTGATATATGTTTACACATGAAACTATTGTTTATATTTTTACAAAAATAAAAGAAGCCATGGATTGTATATGCTTAAGAGGTCTTCAAATAAATTGCAGCCTCTGTGGGGCAGTGCTCACACTCATTTAGCTGCTTCATCTACAGTGGTGGACTTATTATTGGCAGCTTTTTGGAGCTCAAGCTGCTGAATGACTTACTGATTATCAAAAGCACACACTGACAATTTCAGTTTATTTTACTAGCAGATTTTGCTCCCCCTCTCAACTAAGTACTGTAAAGAAATGGAAAAATTTAAATTGGTTGTTCCTTTTCTAAAAAATTTCCTCAGGGAAAATGTTTAGGGCAATGTAAGTAAGTATTTATATTAGACATCTAGACTGTTGTAGTCAAAAGGGAAAGGGCAGAGTTACCTTTTCAGCTGATAAGGAAATGGAAGCTCATAGAAATTTCTTGGAAAAATCACAAAATTCAGAGTAGATGAGGAGATCTAGGGTGTGTGTGAGAGAGAGAGAGAGAGGGGGGGGAGGGAGGGAGGGAGGGAAGGAGAGAGAGAGAGAGAGAGAGAGAGAGAGAGAGCAATGTGACCCCTGCAATGCATTTTTTTTATTTTAAGTGGTTTAGCTTTTTTGTTTCTTAAATTTCTGTGTTCGCATATGAGAATCATTTACATTTCTGTCTGCCCCTCATGTGTGTGTGTGTGTTTCTTAGTTTTAAAAGTGTTGGTTATTTGGTTGTTTGTTTGATTGGTCTGCTTGTTAGTTGGTTTGGTGTTTGAATGGTTTGATCTGTAAACCAAAACCATTGGTTTGCAGGTGTCTGAGTCCTGTGCTAACTCATAACTGACTGGGCTGGGTGTATAGCTGAGAGAGTAGAGATAGGGCCACAATCGTCTAAAAGGTGGAAAGTTGTAAGAAAAGCGGGAAGGGATGTTTCTTTCTCAGAAAGAAGCAGGCTGCCAATTGATTAAGAATCATTCTAGTTTGCCAGAAGTCCCTGGTCATAGAGCACTGTTTAAATATTCACTATCAACAAGAAAATCGTGGACAGCACTTAATGTGGCTCACCTCTGATTTACTCAGCTCACACAAGCACTTGGTTTTGCTCTTGCTCTAAGAAGGGGACTGATGCCAATACCAGCTCCTTGCATGGTCAAGAGTGAACAGCATTTTACCTCAAAGACTGACCTTCTTTCTTCTGGTCTGTTATGGGAGAATTGCCAATGATTGCCTGTGTATCTTCAGAGGATAGGAGAAAAGAGGTTATGACAAGAATTTACTGTATAAATTCCAAAGTATATGTACCAAAATCTTTCCCCTGGGCCTGGCATCTTCCTAGGCCTGTAGGTGGAGGTATTATTGGTAAAGCAAACACTTGCCTTTCAAATATCCTAAAGAGTTTCACATTTAATAATAACTGGAAAATGTTGCCTCTTTCTAATTGAAAAATATGGCAATGTCATTGTAAAACTAGTTTTGACAGTCCTTTATCCCACTGAAGTGAATAGATATTTAATACCATAAAGAGGGTACGAATAAACTAGGTGCAGCATAGAGTAGAATTGGAGAAGAGGACTGTCCTACCCACTGAGTAATCATATTTATCTGAGAAGGTTCAATTATTTTACAAATGATGCTCCATCCAGCTGTCCATGTTGAGGACAGAAAAGATATTTAAATGACAGTCAAGCTGTCATTTTGTACTGACTGTCTGATTTGTACTGACCAGACATTCAGTGGTGACTTAACCACCCCCCAGAGTAACATGTAGTTCACGCTAATGTTTCCCTACCACAAATCCAGTTCGCATTCAGCTGCCTTTTCTCCTTTGATGGAGTTGGTTTCTTATTACCTACAGAGCCTATATTTACACACACACACACACACACACACACACACACACACACAAATTTTTTCTCTCAAAATTTCACTAGGGCATCCCAAAGTGTCATATTAGAGATGGTGATGAGAGTTCATAGTATATCTTAGATAAAGGTGGACAGTCACATCAGAATCATCAGCTCGTTTGCCATGGCTTGAGTGAAGATGTCAGGACCAATGAGTGTATGAGCACAGAAGGGGTAAGGGGCTTTTGAAGAGACACATTTTTTTTTTGTACTGGAAGCCAACCATGGCTTAGATTTGGCTCCAGGGAAAGATTGGGATTAGACAACAGTGTATATAAATCCTTAGCATAACACAATGTGTTTGTGAAATGTGGACTGTGGGAACTAGGATTGACATAGTTCTCTACATGTGCTTTAGACAGCACCTGGGAAACTATGAAATTTCCAAGGCATGTGTCGTGTGTGGGGCTATCAATTTGAGCCACACTGAAGCCACAGGTTTGAGATAGCATCAAGGGAAAGACATACTTGTCATGTGCTACACATACATACAATCTGCCCAACATGTATACCTGGCCTTTAAATTTAGCCTCATTAAAAGAATTTCGAACTTCTATCTGAAATCTACGTAGGGAAATAGTATTTGCATACACAGAGATAGCACTCAAGTATAAAATGCTTTTCACACTAAAGTGAAAGTTAATCCTTAATTTCAATCACAATTCTGACAATGGAATACTTGTGACATAACTGCACTTAGACAAATTCAAGAAGCTAAACTTTATATACACAGAGTTTATTCTGAAACATTAATTAAAAAGTGACAGGTTTTCTTTTCTTACACAATTTCTTACCTTTGATAGCACAATCTTAGCAGACTTATTCCACTTTGGACCCAGCTAACTGTTCTCTTTCAGCTGATGTACCCATACAACCTTTTCTTGTTTAATTCTACTGATTCACAATGTTAAAGTGAAACAATCTGATACCTGCTTCCTGCCCTCTGAATATCCGTCATCAAAGACACTGATTAGATTCTCCCCTAGCTCTTTAGCTGTTTTAAATGTATAATTATCATTGCACGTCATTTGATAGCTGCACTAATTGCTGCCAACTATTGTCTGTTTGCACTTAATGCTGAAACCTGATCAACATCCTGCTTTGGTTGATGTTTGATGGTAAACTTTAATTAACTCTTATTGTGTTGAAGAAGAGTTCAGGCTTGGTGTTAACTAATCATTTACCTTCATTATGTCCTGACAGCTCCACTTGCCCTTGGTCCTAATAGATAAACCAGTCAGTAAACAAATCTCCAAACCCCATTTCTCATAGTGGTTCCACACTAATGTTTTCCTATTTAACATGTAAGCTAATTGGGGCCAGATAATTTTTTTAGTTGGCTTCATATCTCCAGTTCTTCAGACACTCATCTTAGATTTCTTCTTCATGCCGGACAAATTCATTTTAATAGAAACTCTAGATTTGCGCAAACATTACTGCTTCAGCATGGTCCTGGGAACATGCATCTTTAGAATCAATACCATTAAGCTTGTCTCCTGTTGGAATTCTTGTAATTATTTTTCCTGAAATACTTTTCCTGTAATGATATTGAAGTTAAAGCAATCAGGTTACCAGCAGATCATGTAAAATTCAACTCAAAATTGCTGGTTGCTTGATTTTAATTTGTTTGACATCAAGTTTGTTTGAAAAGGGATAATATGTGGGTAAACCAAGGAGCTTATAATTATGGTTGACATTTGTTTGTTTATAATGAAATCTAATTAAACTTCATAGGTTTAAAACACAAAAGTTAATTACCGAATTGCTCACTCCACTGCTGGGCAACAGTCAAATCAACTTTTAGGGGAAAGACAGAGGGAGAGAAGGAGAAAGGCTGGAAAGGAGGGAGGGAAGAGAGCTCACAGACAAAAGGCTCTTCAACATAGAAATAAAATAACAGGCTAATCTTAGTGATCAAGCATAAATTTGCCAAGATTTCATCTAGAAGAACACTTGGCATTCCACTTATGTTCCCTATTATGTTAGTCCTAATGTGGTTTTTTACTATAAAGTAATTTAAAATATTTACATGAAATATAAAAACAGTTGCATTTGGGAGACTCTCAGAATACTATATAGCAAAAGCCACTTGGTAGTGATTTTAAAAATTATTCATATAACTTTCTTTGTTAAAACTATGTAAAATCATATAAAAACATTAAAGTCATTGCTCATGGAATAGGAATGTTTGCTGGAATACCTGAACTGTGATTAGTTTTATGAAGATAATTATGGTTGGTTTCGCCTGCAAGGAATGATTTTCTAGTATACTTAACACTGGTGCATTTATTGTTATATTGATAGGAAAAATGAAACACAAATCATCATAAAATTATTTTCCCCTTTAAATGTTTTTATGTGACTAGATATAGAAGGAAAAACACAGAGATGCATTAGAGGATATTGTCATTATACTGTGTATGTGGTAATGTATGCGATGTTGCTAGTCAACCTTTCGTCATCAAGCATTCTACAGTTAAAGATGCATTACTTATGTCAATTAGGATTACACTTTGAATATTCTTCTGATTATTAGCACTGCTATGATCTGCATATCCAGGTTGTTTTGAGTGAGGGAACTTAGCCAATTAAGTTTTAAAGTGGACAATACAGGTGGAGGAAAGACATGGTAAATTTATACATTTCCAAGACATTATTGAAGAGCCTATGTTTTCTTCTAAGGAAACTGAAATGATTCCACGTTATAGCTTCATTTTTAAGTGTTATGCACTTGAACTTTCCAGTATGATAGGAGCATCTGGGAGGGACCTGAGAAGGCAAACTAACTGGTTCCCTATTACAGTGCTTTGAAGTTGAGAGGGACTGACACAATGTTATACTGCTTCCGGGCTGTACATTTCAGTGTGTTTTAACGCAATCCCTCACTGAGTTTTAGATTTATGTATTATTTAGGGAAGGGTTATCCAAAAGATCAATTAAGGCTAACCCTCTTTTGCAATGAGGAGAGAAGGGGGAGGTGGTGAATACTTATGTGTAACTGGGTCACTGGCACAATTTGGTACCTTTCTTTTCTTTAGATGAAGAAAAACGCAGTTTAGTCTCTAAGTACTGGCAAACATCAGCTTTCCAGTAATACTGTAGCTGATTAAATCTCCTTACCCTTTGATGAAGCAATCACCAAATAGGCTGAGTGTCAGCTGGAATACTAGCAAAACTGTAAAAAGAAAAAAAAAACAGAAAAAAGCACAGGACATAATTGCAGTTTGTGTCCTTACCTCACACCAATGCAAACTATTCATTTTCAATTAAAATGAATAAGAAAATTAGAAATCAACTCTATTGGTTGAAATTACCCAAGTTTGTTTCCAGAGGTAGCTAAAGTGTTGGATCCATCTTGCCCACTGATTATGAAATTTTCCTGAAGCAAACAAATAAAATGAGTCATATAATAGCATAATTTGGTTTAAAGAGGGACTATTGATTCCTCTGTAAGCAAAGTAGCTGGAGTTTGATTAAAGTTGTAAAGAAAACTGAGTAAAATTCCTGTTTCCCACAACTAATCTAATTAAGAACTATTGGACCTAGTGGAAAAGTATGCCTCTCCTCATTTGCTCCACAGCACATATGTTTAATGCTATGTAATTGTCGCATAACTTCCATGTAGATTTAGTGATCTGAGAGGGAAGGAGGGGAAAGGAGACGCGGAAAGAAGAAGAGAAGGAAAGAAAGAATCAAAGAGGGAGCAAATGATGCTTCAGCCACAAGGGTCCTATTTATGGAGAGGGGGACCAATCTGCACTGAATTGCTCACTTAGATTTTAATGAGAAAAATGAGAGGGAAACAAGGAAAGATGACTTAGTTGAGTCACACACGCATACTTGTCTTTGTAAACTTTCCCTTCTTAAAAATGTGCTTGTTCTAAACGCTGAATATATTTGGTTACATCCTTCTATTCAAGCTTAATTACCTTCTCCCCTTTGTCATGACATGGGTGGAAAGTTTTTGCCGTGTCAGGAGAGGTCGTCACACATTCTTTTGCAGTTCGCTTCATTAATTCCTTCTTGCAGAAGCATTCTCTCTCGTGCTGGGAAGGTAGAAGGGTGTAACAGCAGAACCCTGAAGCATCAGCAGGAAGCTCTAAGCTGGTTAATGCAGTATAATTGTCTGGACATAGACTGGTCTTTGTTTCTGTGGTTCACTCCGAATCAGCTGTAATTAACTCCAGAGTGTTTCCAGATTGCCAGCAAAGAAAAATTACAGCTTTTCTGTTTTAAATTGTAAAGCTCACAAACATTAACTATGGAGATTGCTTTTACTTTGATATATTTCTGTCCTGCAAGAGAAAAAGCTTACTTGACTACCCCATCCCACCTCGAAAAATGTGCTTTCGCGAAGTTACTTGATTTAGTGTCTGTTGGAACATAACGGCCTTTAATCGTTGGGTTTGAAACTGTTTGACTTAGTATTTTCAATTTTTTGCCACCCCTTTTGCTAATATTTTTAATATTGAAATGGGAAAGAAGTTAGGCTTTTTTTTTCTGAAATACTAAACACCTAACTAAAATAAGCAAATTGCAATGAAGGCTGCCTCAAAGAACGGCATCTTCAAGTCTTGGATTCAAATATGTCCCCTGATGTAATCGGAGCATCCATCCAGGTATGTCACCTGTGTTCTGATCAATCACAAAGACCATGTCACTACCTCCTTCCTGTGGTGAGTGAGCCACACCCTTTTTTATCTCCAGTTCAGTAGTTTGTAATTATGGATTGGATTCCAGTATGGATAAAAATGAAGTAGCAGTGTGAACTAATAAGGCCCAGCACACAAAAGATCTGTCAGCAACTGATGAAAAAAAAAAAAAAGGATCGGCCAAAATTCTTTTTTTTTTTTTCTTTCTTCTGAATTTAACAATGAGGAATTTAAGCCTCAATGTGGCTTTAGCAAGCAAAGAAAAGAAGCTCTTGGTGTCTGCATAATACCACTTTGATGGATTTTTTTTCATCAGTTCTCTGTACGTGGCAACAAATAAACAAGTATAATTATACTTGTGAAGGCCTATTCATTGCTTTGTCAGGATTAGATATATGTGCCGTTTTCACACTGCGCCTCTCTTTTGTCTTTGCCTAACTCACTATGACATATTGATAGAGGATTTGGAATGGGGAAAAGGCCACAGCAGAGACAGTGATGACCTTTTGGAAACTTGATATAATTCAAGCATTTTTATTTATTTTCTTCTTCTTCTTTTTTTTTTGTTTCCAAATTTGTAACTTGTTACCAAATTCTCTTGTAAGCAGACAACTTTTAACCCATTTCAGTTGGAGTAGATAAAGACCCAGAGTGTTAGGAGGCAGCCAGAGAGCAGAGGGAAATAAAAACAATAGGGAAGGAGTGCCCAGCTCTTCTTTCCCAGCACTTAGCACAGTGCATTCTTTCCCCATTATTCGGGCCTCTTGATCAGATCACGGTCTTTTTAATCATTTCACAAACACTGTCTCACTGGACCGTAGAAGTGGGCTGGGGCAGTCTCAATTAAAAAACAGAGGTAAAACTGGCCTCTAATTTTGGGTTCTAATGGGAACTCCGAGTGGTGAAGGCAAAGGCATTCTCCTATTGCGCAGGAAGCACCCCCTTTCATTTTGGGACTCCTCTTAGGTGGGCATTGGGCACTTAGCAGAGCAGAGTTTAGGCAGCAGTGACTGCAGATGACAGCAAAGCAGAAGGAGAAAAAAAAGTTCTCTTTTGCATATTGTCTCCTGCTCCTGAAAACAGTATTTGACATGATCAAAGTCAATGATCTTGTGAATTCCCGAGAGTACCAAAATCCGTGTACATTCTAAGCAGACCAGCAGGTATGTATTGTTATGAATTTAGCATAAGAGTTAGAGCAGGTTTCTCTGAGGAATTTCCTGAGGATTTTTGTGATTTTTGAAACAGACTATTTGGTAGTAGAGATTAGAAATTGGTGATGATTAAATAGAAAGTAGCTTTGATGGTGAAGAAACTTATATAATGAATGATCTGTTGTGCAGTCATTTGGGAATGGTTTGATAGTTTAAGTTAAAAGGTTGCCTTTGTGGTCTTCATACTGGCGTTTTTATAAAGCTAGCACAAATTATATGTGCCCTATTGGTAA
Source organism: Dicrostonyx torquatus (assembly GCA_028555095.1). Classification (NCBI taxonomy): domain Eukaryota; kingdom Metazoa; phylum Chordata; class Mammalia; order Rodentia; family Cricetidae; genus Dicrostonyx; species Dicrostonyx torquatus. Next base: position 6,067,188 of record JAQHUG010000083.1, on the reverse strand, counting down.
AAGAAGAGAATGAATAACTTATCATATTTAGCACCACGTAACATACTAGTCTAAGTAAACTTTTAACCACACAGAAGAAAGCGTCCTATCAAGTACACTAACAAACATTGCTATGGTGAAAGTCAATAGCTACATAAAAATATTAAAATCTGGTAATATGTTGCTCTCTATGCCAATGTAGATAATTTTGTTGTTGTTGATTTTAGAAATGTAAATTTGACTGTATAGAAGAATTACATGTGTGACCTGGTTTCTGATGAATATGCATCTTATTGAGATGAACTTGATAAGGTACTTTGATGCAATATTATGTAGTACTACAATAAAATACATTGTAGTAAATTTCTGATATGAATTCCTTTAATATAGTTTCTGTACCTTTTACTTCTGCCACTTTTCATATAAAATGAGAAAATGGGATCTGTTTTATGTAGAGAAATACTTAGATGATCCATTGTAGAGCCCATGTGGCATCTAGCCCAAATGATTATTTGCACATTATGTGTTATTCTTCCGAGGAACATTTGAGGTGTATTCAGAGCATATATAATAATCCTAGCATGTGTTCTTCTTGTGAGCTAAGAACTGTGATAAGGGTGAAAATAAAATCGAAATTAAGTGATAGCAATTTTATTTTTATTATAATAAATAATATAATAATTATTATAGTTCAGAAACTCATAAATCTCTCCAATGTTTAGTAGCTTTCTTACTCTTTGGAGTACAGAAAACCAGTTCCACATAGATCTATGCATAAACCAAGTCTGATCATTGAGGCAAAAGATCATCCGGGTTCCTGGAACTTCCTGTTTAATCTACTAATCTAATAGCATCACTGCTTTCATTCCAAATATTTAGCCTCTGTTTGCCCTCCTCATGTTTTTCAGATCAGTTCATCAGTGTATTATATTTTAGGCATTTTGGTTGCCTTCAATCTGTATACATTATACAGAATCGGTACATGGGAACGGAAACATTAATGTTTGTGGACTAATTAGAAAACTATTAGGTTTTTATGCTTATTATGATCAAATCATTTCAGAGATTTTTTTAAAAGCCACATGCATATCATGAAGATAATTAACCTGCAGCTCATCCATGATTAAAATTACACACTAAGCTTGGTGATGTTTGCCCCATAAGCAATTAGAGTGTCATTTTAACCATCTCAGATACCAAAACGAATCTTGATTTTGTCATCAATCTGTGACGATCATTTTATGTATTATAAGCTTATCGCTTCCTTCTTGACTTGGCTGACAAGATTAGATTTAATTACAGTAAGGGCGTTACTGAGATAGTCTTAATATTTAGTACGCCTGTGACCTTCAATGACATCTACCTTCTAAAAGAACTTTTTGAAAAGAATGTCTAAAACGCTCCATAGTATAGGTGAGCCCCATCTTCTCTTTCCTTTTTTTCCCCGTAGCTCTTGGCCACTGTGTAAGCTGTATCAGCATGCAGGGGTGGAAGGGGTGTCAGGACAAAAGATTCAGACTATCTGCAAGAACAGATATAATTCGCAGTGTAATATGGAACACCCAGTTTTCTTGTTTCGGAAACCTGTCATGGTGTGTGAGCATTTTGATTCTTTTTAAGTAAGGGACTGTTCACCTTGAAGCTATGGGTCCCTTTGACTTTTAGATTTGAGAGGTTTGCTTACCTGCTTCAAAAAATCAAGACACTGTCTATGTCATAGGCCAAAAATAAACACCCAAGTTTCAGCTGTTGTGTACAGTGCCATCATTCTGCAAACTGAGTGATCTGATGGACTCAAAGGAGCTTAGCTGTAATCATACTGCACTTACAGAGGCTGAAGTTTACACGTGAAGACATTCACACTCATATGTGCACACACCCACATAGCAGAAGACACTTTTTACCCACATATGCTTAGCCTTCTCCTGGCATTTATCTTTACACTAGAAGCAGATACGGCTTTTATAGAGTGACTCTTGTCACACAGGAAGAATATGATCTAGGAGGAATGCTAAAAGAATAAAGAAACTTTTAAAAATAACAATATTGAAGGATTTTCATCTAGAGTGCTTGCACAAGGCTGACTAAGCCAGGGAGAAGTTGGGTGAGGCATTGGTTCAAAGATGGGCAGGTCACTAGGACTGTTAGCGTCAAATGGTATTTGAAATGGTGTTCAGTACATATTGCAATTAAAAAAAAATGAGTGGATGTGATTGTCCCCTAGGATGATAGGAGTGGTTGTAGTAAATATTAATTTCTAATCCTGTTTCCCATTGAGGTGACTGAAGTGTGGGGAAGAATGGTGATTGGTGCTTAATCAGGGCCAGCAAGATACCTGCTGAGACCCTTTGCACAGGGAAGATTTTGTAGTAAGCTCATTTACTGGCAAAATGAAAACCAGAGAAGCGTCTGGCCTGCACTGCCTGGGACTGTAATATTTCTCAGTTTAAAGCTCCTTCATTTTTTGGTCTCTCTCCCACACCCACCTCCCCTCTCTAGTCACTGCCTAATAGAGTAAAGGTAAATCAATTAAAAAACAAACAGAAAACAAAAAAGCTGTCATTTGTACTGTCCATCCCTTCCTGCTGTTTCATACGAAAGTCCTTTATATCATACTAGGATAGACTGGATTTTAAGGTCTTTATATCTAGCGCATGCTGGTTCAGAAAATAGGAATGAAAAATAACAGGATTACTACTACAAATTTGGGTTTCATGTGAATGCTCATAGCGGTTTGGAAACACCTCAGCAATGTGTGTATGAGCACCTGTGATAGCTACCGATATCATTTTGT
>JAQHUG010000083.1:6021915-6061915 GCA_028555095.1 Dicrostonyx torquatus | reverse complement strand
AGGTGTGAGGTTTGTGACTACGAGACCAACGTGGCGAGGAACCTCCGGATTCACATGACCAGCGAGAAACACATGCACAACATGATGCTCCTGCAGCAGAACATGAAACAGATTCAGCACAATCTGCACCTGGGCCTGGCCCCGGCCGAGGCTGAGCTTTACCAGTACTACCTGGCTCAGAACATTGGCCTGACCGGCATGAAGCTGGAAAATCCTGCAGACCCTCAGCTCATGATTAACCCATTCCAGCTGGACTCCGCTACAGCGGCGGCTTTGGCTCCAGGACTTGGTTAGTACTTCCTGTTCCTCGCTGTTGTCAGTCTTGAATCCTATTTTCTCGTAGCCTCTTGTGAGGGAGCAAGTTCACTGGAAAGGGCTTCCTCTTAAAATGCATTGGCAAACTGTCTCTTGCTTCGACTTCAAAGCTAAATTAGCTTCTGAGACGAAAGAGTTAAGGGATTAGTGATAGCATAGAAGAAGTTAGCAAATTTTGTCCACATTTGATCGGTCCATTAATAAATGCTAATTTACATAACTTGCTTACCATCATTAGCCATAAGCTTGACAGAATTTGCAGGTTCAGTTTGGATGATTATTCTCCGAGATATCAAACGAGGTACCATGATTTTAATTAAATATTCTTGAAAAAATATTTTAATGCCTGTGATTGCTCATAATTAAACCGACAATAATACCATTACCTCATCCAGGTATTTGGGAGTACGTTATAAACAACAGGCGCAGAGTTAGATAAATCCCATGGAGCATTAAGACAAATGGGGAAATAACAATTAGTGTTTCTGTAAGTTTATCTAGGCTCTTAAATCACGCACATGTGACTGTTTTGTTATGGTATTGATCAACTTTCTTGTTCTGGAAAATACAAATTTCAGAATGACATCATTGTGCCCAGTAGGAGTAATTAAAGCTATCTGATGAGGGAATTTAGAAGTTGAAAGGGATGATTGTAATTGATCCTGATTCAATCCTATTACAGCTTTTTATAGTATAAGCCCTAGAGAAAGCACATTCCTCGTCAAGACTTTATTTTACATTCTTTTGTGTGTGCTGTGTTTTCTAGTCTCTATTTTTCCTTTTAATTTTTCTTCCTGTAGTAAATAATGAGCTGCCGCCTGAAATCCGGCTTGCCAGTGGTCAGCTAATGGGTGATGACCTGTCCCTCCTTACTGCAGGAGAGCTGTCACCTTATATCAGTGACCCGGCGCTGAAGCTATTCCAGTGTGCTGTTTGCAACAAATTCACCTCTGACAGCCTGGAGGCCCTAAGTGTGCATGTGAACAGCGAGCGCTCTCTCCCTGAAGAGGAATGGAGGGCTGTAATTGGGGATATCTACCAGTGCAAGCTCTGCAACTACAACACCCAGCTCAAAGCCAACTTCCAGCTCCACTGCAAGACTGATAAGCATATGCAGAAATACCAGCTGGTGGCCCACATCAAAGAAGGGGGCAAAAGCAATGAGTGGAGGTTGAAGTGCATTGCCATTGGCAACCCTGTTCACCTAAAGTGTAATGCCTGTGACTACTACACCAACAGTGTGGATAAATTACGTCTGCATACCACCAATCATAGGCACGAAGCGGCCCTGAAACTCTACAAGGTAAGCAGTGCCATCCATTTTCATTGGTGCAGAATAGAAGAGGGCATTAACCATTTTTAGAGTTTGGAACATAGAGCGGCAAGGAGAGGGCAGGTATAAGGGTCAAGATGCACAGTTTCTGTTTACCGTTCCTGAAGGTGTATGGAATACACAGCAATGAAAACAAGGGATTTGCTCCTTGCCCTATTTCCCCCTATCTCAGGGGCATAGACTAGCTTCCTGCAATAGAATAAATTTTTTTTGGATAGTGTCATTGTGAAAATAGTACTTTAAAGTTATGCTTTATTTACTGCTTTTACAAAACAAAAATATAGTACAACTAAGTGTTAATAGAGGCAGGAGCAGAGGACACAACCGGTACCTATACTGTAAATGTAACATTTGTTTGGTGATAAACAAGAAAGACCCAAACAGGAGGTCTGTGTGTGTGTGTGTGTGTGTGTGTGTGTGTGTGTGTGTGTGTACTCTGACTGCCGTAAAATAAACCCTATCTTCCTCAGCACCAGTTGAAAGTCTCTACAAGGAAACTCTCTTGTTCTTTTGCTTGATTGTTTTTCCAACTAGCCAGGCCTCTTCTCCTCCCAAAAGGGTGTGGCATAGATAAATATGTGCTTAAGATGACAAGTACACTATTATCTTTGCTGAGAGAGACTAGGCAGATGTTATTCATACATGATAGGGATGAGCAACATGTATTGCACAACTCGTCCTGATGTTTTCTGAACCCTAATGACTGGAGAATTTATTTTCTGTAGTTAGTTCACTGGATTGCCTTGATCGTCTTGGTTCCTGTACAAGTGTAGCACATTCATTTCTATGATGAATAACTTGGTTACTTATTAAAAAAAACTTCTTTTGTCTAGAGGATATTAAAATTCAGAAAATATTGCAAACCATTAGTCATTGTAACAAGCTCTAAATATGATTACAAAATCCATTTTGCAAGTGTTATCTATTCATTTATACTAGAAATCAGTGATAACTATACTATCAAGAGTCAACCAACAATTATAGTACCTATAGCTTTTCTAATGCTATTTAAAATTGCAAACACAACGGCAAAGGCAGATGTGGCCACCTGGGTTAGACTCGGGAATTATTTATTTGGATTGGTTTGGTACTGTGCACTTGGGTTGTTCCTGTTTAAATTTTAGATAGATGTACTATGCACAAAAACCTCCAGTCTCAGTGTGAGAATTTGTAACATTGTTCCTGCAATATTGGCACTCTGTGGATCGATAATGAAAGCATTAGATTTGGGCTGCTCAGTTTGTGGGGAGTGCAGGCCCTAATGTAAGATGGAATGCTTCTACCTCAATGTTATTGAAAATATAATATAAAGGATTAATTGTATTATAATTCATGAGTTTTGCAGCAACAGTTGACAACTGTTCAATTGCCTACTTCTTTTTTTCCTGTTGATACCTGACCTATTAAAAGTTTTAGAATACCTAGGAGAAAAACACAAACATTAAGTTTGTATAAATAATAGATTTAAACCCTGGGAGCTATATAGAATATTCATGAACTGTGTTTATATTCACGCAGTTCCTCTAACACTTTAAATTAACATGTTGTGCATAGGAAATATAAATGTTAGATTTTTCTATTTATTTATTACTCTCAGATGGGAGCTGAGTGAAAGGGAGAGTGTTATTGTTTATAGTCTTAAAAAGGGTTATTTAATCAAACTGTCTGATAATTCTTCATATGTTGATAGGTATGTGTGGTGTGGTGTGATGTGTGTGTGTGTGTGTGTGTGTGTGTATCCCACAAATATAAAATGCATAGTTATTTTAAAGATTATGTAAGACATATAATGTGTCCTTTCTGGTTGTGTATCCCTTAATTACCCAAGTATATCCAATATAGTGCTTAAATATGGCCAGCAGACAAAGTTATTATGTAAAACATTGCATTAAATTCAAAGAATACCAAAAATATTTGAGTACCAAACCCTGTTATTGACAATTTAACTATTTTTTGCATAGTTCTAGAAATAGTAAAAAACACTCCCAAGTTGTATGTATTGAGCATGCTATTTCCAAACTCAATTCAAAAACAGTGTGATTCAGACAGAACACTTCAAGCACTGCAATGAGGAGATTAGCTTGGCCGGCTTGTCTCAGCAAAATAAAATTGGTTCATAAGTAACATTAATTGCTTTTAAATGAGAACCTAACAAATTGGCCTAGGCCTGGAAAAAAAATCATAGTTTATCATATGGCTTAAATATTAAAATTAGACATAAAATAGTTTCAGAGTTAATAACTAGACAATAATCTTTTCTATAAAATTTATTTTCATTAAGAGTTTAATTTGCACCATTTTACATTGTGAATTATTTAGACATTAGAGGAATGTGGCAAGTTACAGTTATAAGGGAGATACGGAGCCACAAGGAAGCAGCTTTGCTCATTATTGACAACATATTGATTCATAGCCCTCTAACCATGGCGACATGTCAGTTCCGTCTACTCACGGTGTTATCAAGCTGGAGAAGCACCTCCTGAAAGAGCTATGTGCTTTATTCCGTTTAAGGAGGTTAAAAGTTAAAGGTCAAGGGTTAGTGTGAAAGCATCATCTGCCGAGCTGCTTAACTTTAAACTGATCAATTTAATGAAAATCTGTTTTACAGATGTTGTTTTAATGTATTTGGCAGGATTTAGTCAGATTTAACATTAGACGAGGGGTAGTAAAAATTATTTTTTTTTATTTGACCAGAAAAACACCTCTCCTTTTATGTTTAAGGTAGATGGCTTGTGGTCTATGGTATTTTGGCAAAGAACCCAGAGGCAGAATGTGTTGATGATGTTTCCATATGGAGCCCCCGCCCCAAAAAAGAATGAAAAACCGTATGTCTATTGCTAAGGATGACTGAAAGAAAAAAAAAAACAAAACTGTGTTCACTTTGATATGGTGTTACCTTCCTTAGATTTTTCTGAAAACCAACTCTGTTATTTAAAACTCTTCCTCATCTTTTTCAAGAGATGGTCCATAAAGTTCTAATGAAACCTTAACTTGACAATATTTTTCATCCACAAACTTTGATGATGAAGGAAAATTGATCAAGGAAAACGAAACAGAAAAAGAAAATTATACGTTGCCCTTAATCTTTCCAGCTAGGTCCTGGATGAGTATTCAAAGTGAGCCTGATAATGCTAAGTGTGCAGACAGTTAAAACTGATTAATGTCCATATACATGCATGTATAAATACATAACAGTGGTTTTAAGAAAGCTAATTTACTAGGCTGCATTCTATTTTTTTTAAATTTCATGCTTTTATATTCTCTTAAAAGTTTTAGTGAATTGCTTTTTACATACTGGGTCCTTACTAAATGTTCGTGTGATGTAATGAACTAATGAGTCGACCAAGGAGTGTATTAAAGGACCTCCTTAACCATCTCTCAGCCTTCATTCTGAAAATGTATTGTAATTTGCTCTGCTTCGTAAGTGAGCCCTGGCATTTTCTGAGGAGTCCAGTGGAAAGTTGTAATGACAACCACTTAGCATTATACATGAAAGTTAGAACTATCAAGGAAGGCTTGGGCAATATTCCAAAATACGCCGGCATACGTTCTTGGCTCTATGAGGCTGGCTTTTCTGGCCAGCTTTGCCTTAGCCATTTCCCTGTGTGGACTATGCCCATGCTTAGCTGTCTGTGTCCTTAAACAGCCCTCCTCTTCCTGTGTGAATGTGTGAGTGTTCACAACTTTTCTGGTTCAGAGTCAAAAGCTTAACTTCTTGAACTACTTTCCTCCCTGACTCTGCTGGAAGCAAGGCAAAGGAGCCTATCTGACTTCCTCACTGCTGCTTTGCTATTCGGATCTCACAAAGGCTAAAAGCACTCAAGCACTAGCCTGTCTCCATGGTGAGTAGTGGCACACACAAGGCTATTCCTAGGTCCTCATACGGTGACATAGACCCAAGGAATAGTTTTCAGTTTTACTCTTCATTTATGATCGAGATAAAAGAAAAGATCCAGGCTAAGAACTAAAACTCAAGGTGAGGGGAGGAGGGACATTGAAGAGAATTCTGTAGACACAGTGCAGAGAAAATAAGCAATGGAATGATTGGTCTCGCCTACCCCTATGCTGCTGTTACTACTAGAAAATACTGAATGCTTTGAAGCTATCGGTGAGCCACAGGTAATTTTATAACCATAGGCCCAAGTCAAATATACCAGCTAGGTACCGTGTTAGTCCGTGACGCCATCGTTCTTGTGTGATGGTGAAAGTGCTCAGAAGATGGTCCAGTGCACAGTGGCATCGAGATCATGTGTAAAGGAGATTACAACACAGGTGTGCTCTGAGAAATCCAAACAGGCTCTTCTTGCTCTTATCCTAGGCATTTGTTTAGGTGAAGAAAGCTGTTTAAAGAGATAAGCGAAAACTATTCTTTTCCCTGACTAAACATTAACCTGAATATGGAAATATTTTGGTACTTTTTGTATTAGTTTCACATTAATGTTCATTTCAAGGTTGAAAAGCAGTGTGAAATTTAATTCCAGTTGTACAGTTTTGTTTGTGAGTAATCACAATTCAAATTATTCCTTTGTATTCTCATATTAAAAGACAGGCAGAGGTTGAAAAAGTCATTTCTGCAGTAGAACAATCCATGCTCGCATAATACTTAGAACTAATAAATACACAGATCAAATAAAGAGGAACTGGTTGGCTAATAGCATCTAATAAATCACGGGTGTTTTTAGATCACACTGCAATCGGCTGGCCCTCCCGACTCTACAGCCTTCTGTTTCTAGCATGACATTGGCTGAACCGTAGCCACGTGCAAACCACGCTACTTCGGCACAAATGCGGACTTCTGTCACTGTGTTCGTGTGGCAAGTACTGAGTGCATTGTGAGCTGATAAGTTGGCTTTCACCTCCAAAGTAAGAAAAATAACCCCAAAGTTATTAAATATAAGCAGATGGATACATATTAATCACCGAAGAGGTCCATTTTAGCCGAGCTTATTATATCTAGGTCAAGGTAAATAAAATAATGTTAGTGTGTGAGATTGTTATTAAACCTAGGCAGAATTTTGTAAAAAAAAAAAAAAAAAAAAGAAAATGTGTCATCCAGGCCCTTGTGTCTTTATTGTCCCTAACCCGAGCTTCTGTCGTTTGTCTACGAGTTTGATGCTGCTCTGCTTCTCACCCACGTCTGCTCATGGAAGTCCCTCATGTTGCAAGATTAGCTAGTTCCCTAAGCAATTCTAAGGAAGCATTCTTAATTCTTTTAGTTAAAGGGGGAAGTAGAAATTCTATAAAAACAGAGAAGCTTCTGTTGTAAATGGCTCTCTATTCTTTTTCAGAGTGAACTGTTGTTAATGTATTTGCTTATCCTGGAAGAATTTCTATGTTAGCGAGGGTGGAGATGGATCAAGACTGAGGGACTCAGCTGGGAGTCAGGGCAAGAAGAAAGTTCCATTTGCTAAAGCTCCTTTCATTTCCTGCTTGTGAATGCACCCACCCCATGCACACACAGCACCGCTACTGCCTCCATATAACCCCCCCTCAGAAACCCGGCCAGCAGTGGCGCACTACCGTTCGTCCCAGGTCCCAGGAACACGCCCACTTGTACTTGGTGATTCACTCATTTCTGTCTTTTGTGCTCATTCTATCTAACCTGGAATGTTGGTACATTTTATCCCAAAATATCAAATGGCTTTTTTATGACCTGTCCTAAGTTCGCTTAGGTAAACTAAACAACGGTGTTGTCCCGTAATTCTGCACTCTCACGCAGGTTTCCTTGGCTTCCTGTTTCTGTCCCTTTCCCAAGGAGCTGGACTGCAGTTGTTGTAGTGCTCACAGGGCGTGGGGCTGGCGCACAGCAGTGCAACCACAGTCATATGTTAGGCAGGCCTCATGCTGCTGAAAGGGTCTTGGCCTGGGGTGGAGTGAGGAGGAGCTGGCATGTGCATAATGACCACAGTTCTGCTTCCAGAACATCTGGCCTTCCCAAGCCCTACTGCAGATGCTTTACCAAGTTTGCTTTGAGTCTGAGCCTATGCTAAGGGGGAACTCACACAAGATGTGGAGATGTATTCGTTAGTCAGACAATCCGTGCATTAGAGGCGATTTCTCCTCGCACTGTCAGTGGCTTTCAGGAGAGCTTGAGAGGATATGATTTATTTAAAAAGCGAATCAGGACCAAGGAGGTATAGCAACACCTCACCATTAGGCGGGTTTTCACAGACTCCATAACCTAGGTGTATCGATTGATGCCGACACAGGGTCGTAGCTTCATCTGCAGCGTACCTAGATGATATGCTGCTTCTTGTCTCCAGTAATTAGGGAATCGTTTATTGAGCACTTACTGTGTGTCAGACTTTGAATAGAACTGCATAGGGGAGTGTGTCCATTAATGTAGTGAATGATGAGCCAGCTTCCTAAGTGCTGTGCAGACATGGAGCTTTCTGATCCTGTGTTTTCAAACACTACTCTTTACAATTGTAAGTTAAATTTGGACCTAGGGACATTCATAAAAATTACACGTTTCCTACTGTTTTTAACCATGCTTAGTCCAGAGTCTGAATGTGCCGGCTATCTTGAATTATCCATAGACACACTAGAATCCTGTTTGTGTTTCTTGACCGACTCTCTATTGCATAACATTTTTTCATCTATTGAAGATGAGAATAATGTTAAAAATTTTAATGCAAAAAGAGTTTTCCTTGATTGACACTCATAGTTATTTTTCAAATGCAGCATGCTATTACTATGTGTTGTTTAAACAAATGAAGAAAAACCAGGAAGAATGTCCAGTTACAGCCTGAATCAACCCTTCTACAGAATCAGGGTGATGCTTTACTGTGAACCCTGGAAAAGATGTAAATACAGTTTACACAGCAGTCAGTGAGAGTTCTGCCTGAACGGTCATCATCATGTTGACTTGTTACACAGTTACCAGGATAGATGAGTTATACACAACAGTATTTTGTTTCATTTGACAAAATAATATTTAATTAGTATTCTGATGCTTTGTGAGTCATGGTGACACACACTTAAAATGCCAGGACTTGTGGGTCTGAGGTGGGAAGGTTATGAGTTTAAGCCCAGCCTGGTTCATGGAAAGATCCTCTTGTGGGGAAGGAGATTAGAGGAAACAAATCCTGTAATATCTAGGGATAAGGAAAACTAGGTTTGTAGCATATATAATATACTTTATATACTGTTTATATGTATAATGTGCATAGAAAAGTATGTGGCAGTAGATTCACCTATCAATGGAAATATAGCGTAGAATATATATTGGCCTCTCATCTTTGAAAAGGACAAAGTATTGGGGTTACTTTTACCTTTGTGTCTGATGTATGTACTTCTTAGTGGACAAGGCATGTGGGTAAAACATCGGTACTAACACATCCACACTTATATTGATAGAGGCTGGAGGTATACATCAGGTGTCTGACCCTGTTGCTCTTAACTCTTATATATGGAAATAGGGTCTCTCACTGAACCTGAAGTTCATGGATTCAGCTAAGCTGACTGGTCAATAAGCTTCATGGATTCTCCTGGCTCAACCCTCACCATTCTCCAGGGTTGGGGTTACGGGCACACACCACCATGCTAGCCTATGTATGTGGATGTGAGGAATCGACACTGAGGTCCTTATGCTGGTGCGACAGGCATTTTAGAGACTGAGCTGTCTGTTCAGTTGCCCTCATGCAATTTTTAAGAAAATACAGAGGAAGTATAGGGCTGAAGTATTCGACACCTGGATATTTGATGATAAAATTAATGAAAAGCAAAGATGACCATGGAAAGAGAGACCCAACTCTATGGTGACACCAATTTTGGAGAAAACCTTTTAAAATTTTGTAATATATATATTTTTTTATTTGTGACTAGGTATTCTGTCGCAAGAGATCTTTATTTACTGGTGGAGTTGGCAGTTTGCTGTCTCTCTGTGATTGATGGTATATTGGGGAGTCTCTTTCTAAAAGTATCCCTTCTCCTGGTTCCAGATGGTCTATTGACAATGAAGCCATATTGAGACTTTATTGTTCTAATTTTTGCCTTTTACAATAGCACTGCTTTTTGAAGAAAAATCATGTAGTGACCAAAATTGTCAGTTAAATGCTACATGTCCATTGTCTCATCACTCTTCCAAATACTTCCACGCAGTTATTCACATTCAAGTGTATATGGAGACCAAGATTCAGAGGTTTTTGAGGTTCTCACAAGAAGGGAGATTCTGATGTTGAGTTGTCCCTCTGTGTCTTTGCAGCCCAGGGCTGGCGTACGTGTAGACATCCCATCAATAAACAAACCCTTTTTATATCTGAGGGCAGCAAAAGCAGGAAAGGACAGCAGAGAGGCTGATGCCTGGTAAACTTTACCACTTTGTCTTCAATATCATCATGTTGGGTAGCATTTTCAGGTCTCTAAACTAACAGATATTCTAAAAGTCTAGGCAGGCAGGGAGAGTGGGAACTGACCAGCGGGCCTGGATACGCGAATGCCACGTGCTGAAAGGACACTTTTAAACCAGTGATCTATTATCCAGGAGGGAAAACTGGTAGTCAAGTGGTCACCTGAGTATTTCTTGTCACAATGGGATTCTTTTGCTTTCAGCAACTTCCTTGGATTGGCATGTTTGTGTGCTTGGTGTATTGAACAGGACTGACTAATCGAATATTTATCACTTTTAGAGCTGGAGCTTACAGGGACTGCTAGTTAAGCCCCATTTGGAGGCTGCATTACTTCATTCAGGTCACCAGGGAAGCCCAGCAGTCATGCACTAATGGTTCCCCACTGGCCTGGCAGAGGAGATGGTGGAATGCACCTCTGTGATCATTCAGGGGCAGCTGGAGCAGTCACTCAACCAGAGGCTGAGCAAGCCACCTCTCTCTTTTTCCTAACAACTTTAGAACTCCTGGAGAAGGCCTGAACACATGCAACCTATTAGAAGTGTTTAAAATATCCTGTGGTTTTTGTTCTTAATTTCATGCATTTATATTTCATTTTTTGCTTTGAACCTTATATGTTTTTTGTGAACCAGAACCTCATTTATCAGATCCTACCTTCTGCTCTTCCTCTTTCCTTTCTATTTTACCTTGAATTCAACTTTTTGTTGCTATTCTTCATTTTATTTAAAGTGTCCTAGGACTGTACCTCCCATGTATGTTGAGGCAATGTAAGTTGAGGAACAACCTCTTTTCTCTTCAAAATTTTGCCAAATATTTTGCTGCAAACCTCAGTGTCATGCTAGAACTTCCATTGGCTGGTCATGGAGATATTTGGAAACTTTAACCTGACTATTTGACCCAATGGGATTTCTTTGGTCATTCACATTGATGTTGCTGTTAATGAGATGTCCTTTGCTGGAAAGTGAGATTTGTCTGGGTTTTGGAACGACAGACTTGTTACTTATGGGTGATGTTTCTGTGGCTGGTGTGTGAAAAACAGGTAAGAACATCTTAGTAATGGTATTGGGTGTGTTTTTCAAAGACATAAAATATTCCTAACTGTCAATCTGGCTACTTTGGGGATAACACCAACTTTTTGAGGACATAAATTCTCAGGGACTAAAATCACCCAGTGTTCAAATGTTAGCTATTGGGTAGCAAGTTTAATTGCAATCGCCTCTGCAGTCAGTATGCCAGCCATTTTTGTGTACGTATGTGCAGTCCTCACCAGAACTTTTCTACAGAATTATTAATGATGCTTTTTAAAGATTCAGCCTAAATGGGAATTATTTGAATATCAGAATTTGTTGTTTAGAATTTACTCTGTTGGTGGATTTATGTTACACAATAGTTGAAAAGGCTGAAAACATTTTTGTTTACAATGTAATGTTAAATATTACTGTCCTTTACTAAGAGGCCTTCCAATATCTTTTGAGAAATAATTGACGAAATCAAGTTCTGTCATCATTATCATCATCACTACCATTGCAATGGGGAATGATATTCTCTAGAGTGGAAAGGTCTTCAAGGAAGGAGTACTATCTCATTATTGGATTCTTGTTTATTTCATTCTTGTTAAGGAAATCAATAACTAAAGCAGAAATTGTTTGTACTGTAGAAGCTTCAGAATTTTCAGTGATGACTATTCCTTAAAACTCTTCTCCCAGTCTGGAGCAAGCTTTTTTATTGGTTGCCAGCTCACAAGGAAGGACATGGAGACTTTTAATTAATTATGGAAGTTTGACCTTTAGTTTTGGCTTGTCCCCAACTAGCTCTCAAATTAATCTGCTTCTATTACGTGGAATTTTAGCTCTTCCCCATTTCTGTACATCGGACTTGGTTTTTATCTCCTGGCATCTCTTATGCATCTTGATTATCTCTTCTTCCTCTCTCTGCCTAGAAATACCACCTATCTCTCCTGCCTAGCTATTGGCTGTTCAACTTCCTATTACACCAATCCACAACACATCTTCATACAGTATACCAATATTCTACAATACAGTCTCATAAACAAATTCTTTAAAAATAGATGTAAGGGTTTTATGATTTGAATGCCTGTTCCCCAAATGATGGCACCTTGTTAAGAGACACTGGGAAGTGATACTTGACTAAATGAGGTAGGTGGATCTTGAAGAATGTATTATTTTTAATCACTTCCTATTGCTGTTTCTGCTTCCTGTCCCACCCTGATGTGAACTCGACTGTTTCATCATGCCTTTTTCACCATTGATGGACTTGGACCCCCTCTATGTCTGTGAGGTAAAAGAAGTCTTTCCTCTCACAAGCTATATTCATTCAGCATTTTAGCTGTAATAATACAAAGTTAGCCAACCCAAAAGGAAATTTATAAGTAGCCTTTCTTCTGAGTAGTAAGTCAGTCTTTGATCTGCTTAATTTCTTAAGTATTGGAGAACATAAAATGGCCCTTCTGACTTTTAGACTTAGAACTTTTTTTTTTAATGTTTAGGTAGAAGTATTTGTGTCTTTAACTCATACATCAGCAAGTGACTTAATTTTCCAACTGTCCAAGTTTTTCTGTTTTTATTTAGATGTGTGTTTCAAAACAGATTGGCATGTTTCATCATTTCCTGTAAGCACTTACAGTATGTACTGTGTCTTTTTATCCCTTCCCTTTGGGACTGTGGCTGCTCCTTTAGTGACAGCAGCTTGATAATTTTAAAACAATGGATACAGAAGCAATTCATGAGAATCAAATATACATATAAATACGTTTATACTTTTTTCCAAATGAGCAACTTAGTTCTTTCAGTGAATGAAAAAAATGTCCATATATTTAGGATCAGATGTGTAAGGTTGTTAAAAAAATAAAAATAGGTGAAAAATACACTTTATTTGATATTTCCTATATGTATTCATGAAGTTCTACTTAAAAGTATATTACTCAATTTCTGGAGCAAAGTGTGTGTGTGTGTGTGTGTGTGTGTGTGTAAAGAGAGTGAAAGAGAGAGAGAGTTTTCTGTATAAAAATGTATAAATTTATGAAGATCATGAGTTAATCAGTAATTTCCTGCATTTTGTTTTGAAGTAGATTGCAGGAATTTCTTCCTGTACACTGTGTTTTTGACCTTAGAGATAATAAGCCTTTGATGATAGTGGGCAGGACTCGGCAGCAAGTACGAAGTGGTTCCGAATGTACACATGACTAATCAAAGGTTCAAGGAGCAATGTAAGATTTGGTGAAAGTGATAGGTACTCTAAAACTAAATGGCGCCACTAATGGCAAATGGAGCCTTCCCGCCATAAAGAGGCAGATCCTGAACCTAGCCTTGGAGAAAGTTGTTTTTCACACAAGCGTTTGCACTAAGTCTCTTAATTTCTTTTCTTTTTTTCTTTTAAAGTAAGTGTTTCTCAATTTCATGTCTACATACTTAGGACTGTATTCTTTTTTGTTTGTTTGTTTGAAAATAACAACATATTTCCCAAGATACTCAGAGGTATTGAAACCCATGCACTCAGACATCCATACAGCATCTTAAATTGATTATAGTGGTTAATCACTGAAGAACGCAGCCATCTTAATGTTTAGGCTTGCAATTATTGAGGAAACGGTGACAAATGACCAATGAAAATTTTTATGTTTTAGCAGAAAAGAAACGTAATTTATGTCTCAAATTCTAGTAGGTTCAGCTTGTGAAGAATATTGAGTCTTGCCTCAGCTTTACTGTGCCTGTTGCCTTTTTAAATTTTTTGTTATTAGTAATTGTAAGGACTTGATTGAGATGCAGTTCATACTCCGTGCATTTCATCTATTTAAAATGCAATTGAATAGTATTTAAAATATTCACAGAATTATGTAGCCATTATTATAATTGACTCTTGAATATTTTCCTCAGCTGAAAAGGAAATCTTGTACTAATTTAGTTGCCCACAACCATCCTGAACTCTCACTCCTATGGCCCTAGGCAACAGCTAATTGCTTTCTGTCTCTATAGATTTGATTATTCTGGTCATTGATATAGATGCAACCACAGTGTATGGGATTCTTTGTGAGGTTTCCTTCACTTAGCATAATGTTTTCAAAATTCATCAGGATTTACTTTTTGCATAGTATCTTCTATTTATGCTGCTTCAGATAAACATTTTGCTGTTTTTACTTTATGTCTATTATGAATAATTAACCCATGAACATTTTTATATTAAGTTTTGTATTCATTTATCTGAGTTAGTTACTGTGCAGTAGGATTTCAGGATAAGCAATTACCAATATCAATTAGATTTTATATTACTGTCAGAGTTTTCTTATACTATGCTTGGCCAACTCAGTGCCAACTGTCTTTTAAAGAATACTTCAAAGACTTTCCTAACATGTCTTGAGTTTGGTCACTAGCAACGTGCAAACACACACACCCACCTTAAAACCTTTCACATTATTCTCATTATTCCAATGATACTTTTCATCGTCTGTTCTCTTCTGGCCAACTGCATTAGTGAGGAAATTTAATAATAACATTTATTGAGTGTGTATTCAGTAGTAACAAGATAATACTCTATGTTCTTTAGCTTGCTTTTTGTTTTAATACTTAAAAGCAAAATTTCTAATCATATGCATGTATGCATAGTTGTGTGTTGAATATGGAAACATTACTGCAGATGCCTGTAGAGGCCATAAGAGAGTGTCAGGAACTGGAGTAACAGGCAGTTGTGATCTATTGATGTGGGTGTTGGGAAACAATCTCCTGTCCACCGAGCCATTCTCTATCCCTACTAAAATGTTAGATATTGTTGTGGGATATTTGATCACACGGTGACACCCCAAAACTATTAATAAAGTTAACCTTGAAACAGGGGGCAGAGCCAGCAGCAAACTGACCAGAATTAGCCCTAAATAAGCCAGAAATACTGATAGAGATGATGCACAGGAAGGAGTAGGGAGGACTCACTGATTCATCACAAGTTCTCTTATTGATGGGTATAGTTACTAGGAACGTTTGAAGATGAAATCATTGTAAATGAAAACCTAATTGATTATACAAACTTGGTGCAGGACAATTCTGTATCCTGTCAATCATGTTTTAAATAAATGCTGATTGGCCAGGTAGGAAGTATAAGTGGGTCAACCAGACAGGAAGTAGAGGCAGGGCAAGGAGGAAGTCTGGGAAGCAGGAAGCTTCCCTGGCATTCCTGCACAGATCTCCAAGGAAGCAGCATGTGTCCCTGACCCAGCTGAGAAAAGGTACCGGCCATGTGCCTGGCATGGATGGGAACAATGGGTTAATATAACTTATGGGAGCTAGTAAGAAGCCTGAGATAATGGGCCAATCAGTTAATAACCTAATGTAGAATCTTTGGGGCTTGCCGGCTGCAGGGTACTCGGCAGGACAGAAACCCCAACAAGCAGGACCCTCATGTTACACAAACTCACATATAATGACTGGTAATACAGATGACTAAGTTTGATTAGAACTTAGTCTGGCTCCAGACCCGACATCCCTAATCAGGACAATTCATCACAGTAAAGACACTTCACTGGGATGTTACCTGGCCAGGAGAGTTCTGTTGATGGCAGAAAGAGATGGAAGTAAAGATGTGATTGCTCATAGCAGGGGTGTACTTTTGAGAGGAAGGAGAAGCAATGATAAGCTGGGTGGAGGTTAAGAGAAGGCAAGTTAGCGAATCTTTACACAGCAAAATGCAAGCTTCAGCTTTTGGATATCAGAATGTTAATATTCATAATATATTCTCTTTGTTCTTAGAAAATTAAGGATTTATTTGAGTCATACTATATTTTTGAAAAGTATTTGCCATTTGAATTTCATGTGAGACTGAAAGTTGATATATTTTAAAAATGCTTTTATTGACTAAAATATATTTCTGTTAAAATAATATTTGAATACACATTTACTTGTCACATTTGCAATCAAATCAAATCAAACAAACAAGCAAACAAAAACACTCTGCTGGATTCCAAAGAGAAATAAGACAGCCATAAAGGGAAAAGGTTGGACTTCCTGTCCTCAACAAACTCATTGCCTTTTAAAAGGAACTATGTACCATTTCTGTGTTTTCTTTTCCTTTGCGGGTAAGCTCCATCAGAGCCTCTCTGTGTTCCAGTTTTAAGGAATGACTTTGGTAGTTTATATAATACATTTAGCAGGGTTTGTGCCTTCCTGGCTGTAGGGAATTTATATGTAGATTTCCTTTAGTGTTTCAGAGAAAGATCTTGCAGAAGTTTGAGGATGAGTGACTGTTTGATTCCCCAATAAAAAGGCTCATTTAAAAAAAATGAAGCTAATATACCAATAATAGGAAAAGTAAAGTGTTCTGCTACTTTTGCCTCTGCCACACTACCTATATGGTGTCTACAGTGTGTTATATTTGTTTTTCATAATAGTAAGGGTATAAATGAACAAATATTTCAGTAAAGCTATAAACAAACTAGTATTTCTCAGAGTATTACTTGCAACAAGGAGGATTATTTTTTCCTTTTATAGGTATGGAAAGTAAGTAATCAATTTCTTATATTTAATATAAAATCAGGGTAAGACATCCTTAATATTTTTTTCTGTAGCTCTTCTAGACACAACCCTAATAGCTATTAGATTCAAATAATTCCTAATTTTCCTTGAAGTTTTCAGTTTTCAGAGACTTGTTCTTCATAAAGCTTGTTAACATGGGCACCATGAGATCAGGCATGAAGCTGCCAGTGTTCCTGAGGACATGGCACTGTTCCCTCTATTTCCCATGAAAATAAATTAAGGTGATATTCTGCAGGAAATCATGATAATCTTCCATATTCTTTTATGTAAAAGATTCTTCAAGAGGCTTTTGTTAGGTGGAAACAGGGGAACTGAACCCTAGGCTGATGAGTTCAGCATGTGTGTCAATGAAAACTTGATTAGATTAATAAACATGGACAAGGGCAGGTATCACTTTTGATGCCCCCTATTATCTATTAATTAGGGGTGAAGTGTGAAAGGAGCATGTACGGTGAGAGCTTAGAAAGTCAGTAAAAGCTATCCACAGTCCTCTAGGTTTCTGCGCAGCTTCAGAAAAGTTTAAAAGAAAATCAGATTTCGACATTTTCTGTTGTCAGTTGTCAGATCATCAAAATGACTTTCTCTTCTTTATGTGCTACTTTGGAATTATTTTTGTGCCTCAGTTAGTATATTAGTAAAAAGAGGGAGACTTCTTCTTGCCCATAAATTGATTCTATAGTTCTTAATTAAATTACAAAAATAGCCTTGAAGAAAGTTCTTGCTTGTGTAGAACACTGCGCTAGGCAGCACATCTCTGCTTCCAGCAGTGACTTGAGTATTGGGGAAAACTTCTGTCTTGTTATTTGGAAGGTATTTCATTTTTAATTTTTGTAAGTACTAATATACCTACAATTAGTCCTGAAAAGCCATTCGTACCTTATCTTCATCATTGGCCTTCAGATGGAGTTTGCTTTGAACAGGAAACTTAAAAAGGGTGACTACAATTCATAAAAGTTACGGTTGTGTTTTCTGTAATGTGCTTCCACTTCAATATCCATTCTTGCTTAGAATTTTGCCTACAGAAAACGAACCATGCATAACACTTTTAATTCTAGTTTTCAAGTCTGTCAAGTGAGAATTTGCCAATGAGCAGTTAGGAGATGAGGCTTAGAGCTGCACCATAAACTCGTGGAGCTTTGGTGTCTGATGTTGCTTTTACTCTAGCCTGTGAGATGTTACGCTTCCCCCACCCCCAATCTATGCTATGGCTTCTGAGTTATAAATAGACTTTTGAAAAGGAGAATTAACTTAAGATTTTTTGAAATCTACAACAATTTAATCACATCTGTGTCTTCAACCCTGAATTTATGTCCAGATTTAACAAATGTATCTTGGTAAACTACTAATGTACTTGTATGTCACTTTGCAGCTCTTCTTTTTATTTGTTTGCTTAATCCAGGAGTTTATGTAGTTTCCCTATATATATATATGAAGGCAAACAAAACCAAAACCAAAAATAAAACAAGACCCTTTTATAGAGAACTGTCTA
This sequence comes from Dicrostonyx torquatus, assembly GCA_028555095.1. Classification (NCBI taxonomy): domain Eukaryota; kingdom Metazoa; phylum Chordata; class Mammalia; order Rodentia; family Cricetidae; genus Dicrostonyx; species Dicrostonyx torquatus. Next base: position 6,043,894 of record JAQHUG010000083.1, on the reverse strand, counting down.
AACTACCTATCTTAAACATCTTACTTCATCTACTCATTTCGTTTGTTTACTGAGAGCCTGCACTGCCAGGACCCACCAGGTAATAAGGATCTAGTATCAGGCAACATAGATACAGGTCTGGCAGAGTTCGTAGTTTTGTAGGCGAGACAGATAATCATTAAACTTATAATCACTTGTCAAACAAAAGAATACCTATTGACTATTGGAAGCAAGTAATATAATGGCAGCTCTTGGTTTGGGACACTTGTCTATGTCATCCGTACCTTGCTATTTGTATAAATTGAGTTCTTCAAATATTGGGGGTAAGGGACAATTTTAAGGAAGCTAAGGATAGAAATGAGGTGATTTCTTTCAATATTAGTAATATAAACCTTGTTGTCACTGTTATTTTTATTATTCTTATTATTGTGTGTGAGAGCAGGTGCATGTGCATGTCAAAGGACACAGTTAGCTATAATTCCTCAAGTGCTGCCCACTGTGTCTATTGACACAGGGTTTTGCAGTGCCCTGAAACTCCACTATATAGATTAGGCTAACTGCCCAGCAAGCGCTCATGCACACCATTCCCACCATGTCCAGTTCCTTGGACATGGGTTCTGCGGGCTTTCACTCAGTCCCTCGTGCTGAAGGAGAGCCCTTTACTGACTGAGCTCTCATCCCAGTTTAGACACGAAGAATTTTAAAAGCACAATTGTCAGAAATATTTTCAAGCATTTAGAGTCCTGAGTTGCCATGTAAAAATGTATGCAGAAAATGTCTTTACCTCCAGCCAGTAGATTTGAACTGTATGTAATACAGAAAAGCAGAAGAGATGAAATTGGCCAGGAGACTCCCTGGTGAACTTCGTACAATAGACTAACCCCAAGGTCATAACCTCTGTCAGTGTACTCTAAATAGCTCTATTTAAACATACAGTTGTGACAGTCAGCCAAAATTGGGGCGCTCTTTAGAATGGTATAACTTGCTTGTAGATCTGAAGTTTCCAGAAATAATGGGTAGTCCCGGAAGTAATGTTAATCTCAGGACCACTAACATTTACTCTTCCTGGTTCAGGAATTCTCACCTGGTACTCTCCTCTGATAAATACCCTTCAGGGATGCAGCCTTTGCTGGGATCTGTTCTGTGAATCCATCCCATGTATTGTCCCTGTCTTATGCATCATTTTGCCCCAAAGAACAGGACTCTGACATGCTTTTGTATATCAGAACCCTACTATAGCAGGATAAAATGCCAAGTCTTGACATAGAAAAACTTTCTTAATGGGAGTGGTGGTTCCCTCCTTTAAAACCAGCACTTAGGTGGCAGAGACAGGAGAGCTCTGTGAATCCCAAGCCAGCCTTTTCTGCATAGTAATTTCTGAAACAGCTAGGCTTTGTAGAGAGATCCTGCCTCAAAACAAACAAACAAACAAAAAATAGATAATTAAGAAAAACTGTACTTATGAAAGAGTTCCTTTGCACTGTTGTTGGAAGTTTGTCACTTAGTTGCTGGTGAGATGAGAAACCATTTTCTAAGTGCTGAAATAGGAAAATACACCCCCCCAACATCCCTCCCAACCCAACAGACAAACACACACAGGCGAACAAACAAAACACCAAGGCTGCTGGTTGGAAGTTTGTAGGAATATCTTTTTAGGGGAAAGTTTTTTAGGATGATGCTTTGCCTTACTGTGGTTTCAGAAATCCACTTTTCCTGTATAGGAAGACATCCGCAGGCCATAGATATATATTCTGTTTTCTGAAGAGGAATCTTATGGGTCTCAGGAGAGCCGACTTCCATAGGCATGCTAGCTTTCATGCTCATTTATAGCCTATTGTCATGATTCTGCAATTCTTGTGTCATTTCTCTAGTTAGGAAGACAGATTCTGAGGTTTGTTTTTAGACCTTTACTCCAGAAGAGTAAATGGAGATATAAATGCGTGCAGAGGTAAGTAGTGTACGTGCATCGATGCGTGTGTGCAGGGTACTTTATCCTGTTTATGAAAGATACTGATGATTTTGCTTTTACCTAAGACAGATCTAAGGGGAGCCACATTAACAATCAACGATAAAGAAGCAAAGACGAAAATCAGCGAACAAAATCTGGAAAAAAAAACCCAAAAAACAAATGTACAACAGAATGTATACTGTCTTGGGGTTTTATTTTAGGAATGTCAGTGTATTTGTTTAGCTGTGAGTTTAGATTTCAAACTTTGTGTTTCTTAAAACACTGCCTATTTTGTAGATCAACCCGAAGCCTCGTGTCCGCTCTGCACTAAATAGAAGCACTGTGCTTTAAACATGACTCCATAGTAAAATAACTGCTCCGGACTCTGGTGGAATCTCACTGGCAATATGGTTTGTAATTTACAGAAGATCCCAACAAAATACATCCCGTATACAGACAGAACGGTTAAAATAGAAAACTTACTTAGCAAATTAGATAAAAACAAAATCAAACGAATTATTTCAGGTCTTTGTGAGCAATTTGATGGCTTTGATGACTTACTGATCAGTGAAGAATAAAACTACTTACCCTTCTGGAGTATAACTTGAATATTGGGTTAATTTAAGGTGACGGCCAGCATGTATGAATACAGTAAGGGAATACAAATTATTATTATTACTATCATTATCATCATTATTATTATTGCTTAAGTGAAAGAATATGACATCGTGGTATGGTAATGTGACATCAAGCATTTTGCTCTATTATGACATATTTATCTGCCTCTTATGACAGTACAAATGCAAAAGCGTTTCATAGCCATAAACTATTCCTATCAGGTAGCAATGACACAAATTAAAGCAGTAGTAGATCTGCACTGCTTGATGCTGATGAGAAGCATATAGACACTGGAGGGGTGGCCGAGCTAATTCTCTGGCTGTTGTTAACCTTGGAGACTGTGTTCCAGTTGTAGCAGTTCTTCCTTCCTGTCTCTTCCTCCGACTTCTGCATAATGCTCCTTTTCATTTAGACTTCCTGCTGGTGGCATGGGAGAGCTGAGTGAACATCCATACAGAGAGATCAGACATAAGTAGTACGTTGCACAAAAATTATTAAGTTAAACCAGATACCATTTTAAAGACAGAAAAGAAGTTTTGCTAACTAGCAAGTAAAAGCCGAAAGTGTATTCATTATCATGTCGTCTTTACTGCTTTGATAAAATGAAGATTTATAGGAAGGGCAAAAAAGTTGCTCTGGGATTCAAATATATTTATTTTCTTTAGTTATGATGCTTTAGGTAAATGATGATTTGAAATATGCAGTTTTACCAGAAACATTGGTATATTATGTGTCACATGCCTTGGTCACTGCAGTCATGTTGATGCCGCTCTGTGCTTATAACCATGAAGAGACCTGCGACCTAGAGGCCAGGAAATTATAGGACAAAATCTGGAAGAATTTCACATCAAAAATCCTTTTTAGCTCTACCAGTGGTTTGAGGTAGTAATATAGCTATTTTGTTAACAAATTTGGCTTTGCCTGTATTTCACTGATTTCATATTTTGCCATTTATTTATTTGCTTCTTTGCTTGTTTATTGAGACAAAGTCTCATTATGTATCCGTGATTATTCTAAAATGCTCTCTGAACTAGGCTAGGCTGAGAATCATAGAGATACATCTGCTGGAATTAAAGTCATGTGGCTCCACATCTGGTTATATTTCCTTTTTATAACCTATATTACAGAAATGTTCTGAGAGGACGCTGCAAGGAATAACAGTTATAGAGAATGAAAAAGTATGGTTAAAACTACAATAAGAGTATTAAAAAATATTTCATCCCACTTGTAAGGTATTTTTCTCTACGATGAAAATACAGTATTTTTCCAGTTGTGTATGTTTAGGCCTGAAAACAGGCCACTTTATTAGAACCTTTATGAAGCCGAGAATTCAAAGTTAATCCAAATTCTGAACCCCGATGAGCTGAATATATAAAAATCCTGAGCAAATTTCTTTCAACAATATTCATGAGACAGGAAAAGAGATAGTTTGTTTTGACTCCAGCTCAGGTCCAGATGTATAGTTTAATTCTTAGCATCCTGATGCTTCTGATTGACAGGGAGTAACTTCTTGCGGGATCTCTAGCTCACTTCTCCAGTGTCTGGAAGATGACATTTGACTGCCCCAATATTAATAACCAGATTTGATCTTAGGCCTGTCCAAGGTCAAGCCGCCTGGCCAGGTCAGCCTGTTTGTCTGTGTGCACGGACTGTGACATCTACTCAGAGTGACAGGTAGAGGATGGGGGCGGGGTGAAACAAGGGTGTTAACCTTCAGCTCACTAAAGAAGCCTCTTCCTGCTGAGAACAAAGAGCCCCAGGGCTTCCATCCACCTTTTCTTCCCCTCCCCCACCCTGTGTTTTCAATGCTCACTCTATTTTCCAAGAAGATGATAAGCTATTGAAGGAATGCATTTTCCGAAGAGGTACACTACGTAAATAATTTGGATAAAAATGTAGTGCTATGTATTCCCGCTTTCGTTCAGAATTTTCATTCAGCTTTAACAGCCTTCCGTGGGGGTTAGCTCTGTTTGGCTGCGGACTTCACTAGCCATCCTAAACCACTGTATTGAAACGCCCCCGAGTTTGTAAGCATAACTACCTCTGCAGCAACATTCAGCAGCAACATTCAAGACATATTTTTAAAGCCTGCTAAAATAACGTAGGAGAACCAACAGCTCCTAGAATGCTCCCAGAAAACACATCAAATAAACTTTTTAAAAAAATCTTACATCTTTCTGGGTAAAAATTCCTAAGAAGCTATTTGGTTCCTAATTGATTTTCTACGTCAGTTGTTCATTGAATAGATAAGTAGTGCCTGTGATATTTGATTACAGAGCAAGGCACCCATTTAACCTTCTGTTCTTTCCTGGCCAGGATTTCAAATACAATAGAACGTTCCTCCCTGAGGCCCAGCAGGATTAGACAGCTAGTGCTAATCCCTGATAGGCTGAAATAGACCTGATAGAACTTCACCTCACTTGTTCAGGATTATACTCATGAATTTCAGCTCACCCAGAAGCCTTAACCCTTTGGGGACCTGGGCTGAGTACTCTGTCTTTAAAAAAAAAAAGTAAGCAGTAACCTATTAATTATTTTTTTAACTGAAATATAGGAGGAAATTTGATGTAAGAACAGACATGTGATTCAACTTGTTTTCAGCAAAGTTTGCATCTCCAGCATATTGGTTCCAAGCTTTCCATTCATTTATCGTGTTATATATAATTTTGTTTGGGGACTTTATGAAAAGTTCTGGTCTATGTAATAGCTTTCCCTTCCTGGTCACGGTTAAATCATATTGTGGAGGTGGAGGATAAATGACTTCATATAAAGTAGGCCCTCTATATTCTAGGTTAACTGGAACCAAAGCAAGTATGAAAATCCCCAAACCTCATTTCAGGCCGGGGTTTCCAATCTCTTCCCATTCCTTTCATTAGAGCAAATTCCATAGGTTTGAGTTTAATTTTCTCTCATTCCCCTCTGGGGGATATGAAAATGAACTAAGAAATGGCCAAGAGGCAGGAAATCAGTGGGAGCAAAGAACTAGTAAAAGGTATAGTTAATCCACAAATTGGAAAGTCAGCCCCATGTTAATCAAAACATGAAAGGAAGAGCACACAGCCTTTCGGTGCAGGTGGCAGTACTGGACTTTATCATGACTTTAATAATTTAAACATTGAAATGTGGGCTTGACGCGATTAGGCCATCAAGCCAAGGTCCTTGCAAAGTCGTAAGGTTTGAAATGGGTTATTAGTGACAACTAATACAGCCTGGGGGCACACCAATCGTGAAAATGATTACCTTGAGCCATCTAGGCCTTTTCTGTTGACGCTTTAAATATTCATATTCACAATTAACTTTATTAATTGTCAAAACATGGGATTCTGCTTTAAGTGATCAGAGAACTTCCTACCATGTTCATAGTTCTAGGGGAAAATGTAGGCTTATTTGAGAGGCTTGACCTGGTAATCTTGTGATGATCGGTATGACCACTTTGCCTATGATCATTTTTCTAAGTTGTAGGTAGCTTAAAGCTGCCATCAGTACACTGGCCTCCCTTCTGCAGTTACCTTTGTTAGTGGGTGCATGAGAGTTTGATTCAGCAATAGCATTCATTAAAAAATTATTGGAGCTAGTGAATTCATGATACGAAAGATATGTCTGCGGGATCTGTGAGATGAGCTGTTGTTCTTTTCAAGATCCCTCACCAGAAAGATGTATGTGGTCAGATGTCTCCAGAACAACAGAGGATAAAGGTTTCTGTTTGGAAGCCCTTTGAACTGTTGAGATTAAGCGGACTCAATGCTATGTTTTAAGGATATTTCCCTTTGCTTGGTGGGAGGTGGAGAAAAGCTTGCAGAGTATGAAGCTGTGACTTGAAATCATTCTGCCAACTCTTTAATTAACAAGCCTCCCTTTTACTTACCTTTGTGCTAATTTTTGTGTCTAATTTTCATGGTTTTAGAGCAGAGAGATGATTTCTGTTGTTCCATTTAGGTGACATATTATTCCAATTAATTGGAAAAGTACTCCCATGGGACGATGGCTGGAAGATGGGGCTACTCCGACTCCGGCTCTTACAGTGGTCCTGGGATTTGCCCTTTTCTTCTCATATGATTCTGCATATGCCATGCCTGAGATGCCAGATCTTTGTTGTATGTTATAAAATTCTATTGCATCAGCATGAACAAAACAGAAATATTATACATGTGAACCTTTCACCCCATGAGACATATAACAGATTGAAAAGCTCCAGACCAGGGTAAGAGGAATGGTTACAGCCAGCATGGACAGGCGTACAGATGACTAAAAAGCTGGTATTAATAAATCTCAAAAGGAGAAGAATAGGAGCAGAAATTTACTGGAGTCTATGTAATAATGGAAGGATGCGTGGCTGGGCCATGTGCATCTTTGTACTGCATGTTAGAACTCAAAATCTTCTCTGTAAGTCGGAGACACAGATTTCAAAGCAACAAAGGAAAATTTGATGTTTGTTTGTTTTTCCTATTTACTAATAAAGCACTAATTTACCCCTGGGATAATTAAGTTAGAAGATTCTGGAAAAAAAATAATTAGTTTTCTTGTCATAAGGACAAAAGAGACCTTGAAGAGTTGCCTCTGTAATAGATAGAAAACATTAAAGCCATCTTCCAAAGACATCCATTTGCAGAATTTTAGAGAAGGAATGGTTTTAGTTATAGCAATGGGATGCTGTGTGACCACATGGGTGAAGAGATAATGACTGAGTTGAGAAATCTGAAACAAATGCATTGCTTGTGTAAATTTTGTTCCTATACTTATGAAAAAACTTATAAGGGTTTTGGTTAAAGCATTTTGCCCTAAACAGTATGTTTTTAACCTACTTTTTAAAGGAGTTTAGGTATATGTACATTTAATTAACACTTGACCCTTGATTTGGGAATACATAATAATTAGTATAGCACATATATAACATGTATACATATAAATAATAACATATATATACACACACATATTTATAAAACCTGTCTTTTAATCACACCACAACTGATAGTATGATTATTGTCGTATTTGATCCTCACAATAGTCTTCTGAGACACATAGCATTGTCCAATTTGAAAATGGGACATAGCAAGCTCAGATGTATGAGCATACAGGCATGTCTGTACAGATAAGGATCTGGCATTCAAGGCTGGACTTGTCTACCAGGAGGCTATGTACTTACTCGTATTCATTGTAAATGTGATGAGACCAGCTTGGCTCCCTTGAACACTTAGAGTAGTCTAGGAAAACTTCAGAAGGATACGGAAGAGAACAGACACATTTCGCGGTGTCTCTCCCTGAAGTCATTCTCACACTCCACCAATTTCAAAACTATCTGGGAAGTGATAATACCAGGTTAGGAAGTGAATGAGACTTTACCTGTGGAGGGAGTACATGCACAGAACATCATGTACTCATGATGGCAGAGCTGAGCCTGGCACCGCTGGGGTAGGGAGATGTCACCTTAGGAGGTACAGTCGGGTTCAGGTGAGAAGCTGGTGGCTTGAGTCAGTAGAGAAGGTTGTTTTCTCCCAGATTATGGCTGGGTCAATATGACTGTAGACATACAGGCATGTCTTCTTAATAGTGGGAGACTGTCATCCAGCCGTTGAGTAAAACAGTACATGGTTGAGGGAGCTGTAGAGTCTCTTTCCAGTTCAATGTGAGAACTGTGACTGTGAGTGCATATTTGTTAATTTGTAAATTTTAATAAAGGCATCTTAGACTCAAAAGCAAACCAAGCCACTGAGTTGTATTTCCATTCCCAATGGAACAGAATAATGTGCTATCGATCAGTACATAACAACATTACTTTCAATATATACTTCCAAATTAAAGAATGAGTGCTGAACACAGGGAACTTAGTGCTTTAGCTAATATCCTTATAATGAAATAAGGGAGATAATTTCAACTTCATATAAAAGTTGCCAGGCCTATACTTTATGATTGAGTTTTTGCAAGGAATAAAATATTTAGCAATAATTTCAAGTCAATTCCCAGGTACTTTTCTAAAGTAATACCTTGCCTTTAGCTGTTCATCATCATGTAACTATGTATTGTGTTTGCTAAAGGGCTGACGATACAGTCATACAAAGGGGAAGTGACTTTCTTCTCAAAACAGCTTTAAATTGTAGGAGAGTGATCTGTATTATAAGGTATTTAGGAGTCAATGTGCTAATGGAGCATTAATTGGCAAATTACTAGTATTCATAATATTTTCTAAGCATAAAATCTAGTTAAAATTAATGAAACAGCTATGTCATCAATGCTATGCATATTTTATTTATTGAAAACATTTTTCAGACCAAATTAAATATTCTTTGGAGTTTTTTGTTTTGTTTTTTAAACTAGATCTTAAAAGCAGCCTTGAAATTGACCACAACTGCACAGTAAAACCTAAAGAAATAAAACAACGAAAATGCCTTGGAGTGTTTTCAATGATCAGCATTAAAACTGAAAGGTACATATGAAACGTATATTTTTGAAGCGTGACTTCATAACATACAAAGCAATTGCAAAAAATATGAGAGGGTTTTTAGAATCTATCATTTTCCTGGACAGTACACGTTTGGAGAATTCTACATTGACTTGTTTTTGAGGCTGGATTTCAAAAAATGGAGCTGTCATTTTCTTTCCTTTCAAAATGTGGGGGGAGGGAGAGATTAAAATCATCTCCAAAGCAGCTACCATTACACCGAGTGGGCCCTGGCATGGCAAGCACTCTCCTAAAGCAATGTATTACAGTTCCAGATCCAGGTGAGACTTCAACATCCAGTTAAATACAGCCTCTTAGCTAGAGCGTCTGCCAGCCAGCACAGAGGACCACAGTCGTATATCCTTCTACATGTCTAGCTCCTGAAGTAACTAATACAATTGTCTTTTGTTTGTTCATTTTTTAATTGCATAATGGAATCTGAATTTCCAGAGATTGTCTTGTACAGCATTGTAAACTAAAATTAAAGGGAAACAATACTAGAAAAAGCAGAAAAGGAGAAAGGGACATTCTGTTTTTCTGCTTTAGAATGTAAAACGATGAGATTGCCAGTCAGCTCTTCTTTTATATCCTTCGGGCCATCTCAGTAGAGAAACTAAGAACTAGAGCATATGAAGTTGAATCATTGTCCCGTCTCTCCTGACCGAATCATGTCTGGGCTGGTAGATCGGTGGACACAGATTCTGGAGGAGGTCAGAATTATTCTCCTTTAAAGCAGAAAACTAAAGAACTCTTTTAAAACAAGCCGGATGCTGGGGTCACATGCTTTTAACCCCAACACTCAGGAGGCAGAGGCAAGCAGATCTCTTTGAGTTTAGGACCAAACTGGTCTACAAGAGTTAGTTTCAGGATAGGCACCAAAGTTACACAGAGAAATCCTGTCTCGAAAAATCAAAACAAAAAGCAAAACCAAAAAACACAAAAACAAAACAAAAAAACACTCTCACAAACATGTCCTCATTACGGTTTGAGCCAATGCTACTTGCTTGTGCCATGAATAGCACTATTTAAAAAAAAACACATTTGCTTTAGAGATCTTTTTGCATTTTATTAAATCATTCATACACTGTTTTGTATGTATGTGTCTGTGTGTGTTAGTGTGTGTGTGTTAGTGTATGTGTCTGTGTGTTTGTGTGTGTGTGTGTTAGTGTGTGTGTGTGTTTAAAACATCATCTCAGAATGGAATTTCTTTTCCATAAATGACTCTGATAAAAGTCAATCTTCCAAGTGTTTTACAGCATCATGGTTCCCAATCCTCAGCAGGGAAGGCCCAGCTAATATGAGACACATGCTAATAAGACACTGATTTTCCATTTTTAATGTCCCGTGCGATGCCAGATGATGTATCCAGCTAACCACTTGAAACCTTCCAGTAAAGGTTTGATAATAGATGTCATTATTGAATGTCCTCATACATGCCCCTTTGAAACAAATGATCACCTATTAGAGGACAGAAACAAAACACATTTACTTGAGTGAAATGTTTAATAAAGTACATCAGGACTTGTTTTTATTGGTACTAGTCTATGAATACTTTATGTGCTAATTTAGGGCTTAGGAGTACTTAGTCATCCCAGGGCTCCAGGCTGAAAAAAGCATGTACCTTATTGTTATAAACGCCAACCTTTAATGTTTAGAACATATTTATAAAACATACTTGTCCTCTTCTTAAAATTGAAAACATCTGGTACAGATTTTCTGCTAAAATGCTATGGATGTGAGAGCCCAGTGGTGAGGCAGGCTGCCATTTTGAATAGGAGGGGAGCTGACACGCTGCACGCTGTCGGCCTGCGAAAACAAACAAACGAAAAGAGGCAGATGCTTCATCGAGCTTAGCAATTGTAATTTGTTGTTCATTAAAAGTAATTCCTACACAGGCATTCTTAATTTTAATAAAGTGTAAGGACATTTTTTACTCTATAAATCTGGCCTAACAATTTTTTTCCTTTAGCATAATTTACACTGACATTTGATGGGCAGTTGATTGGAGCAGAGTGACTTCCTGAGAATGAAAATTAATTATAATTTTTGCAGCCTTCATTAGACTGCTTTGTAGCTACTGTGACTGAGCAGCAGGGAACTGGCCCTGAAGTGTCGGGTACCACTGGATCATTTGCTGTGGATTCTCCCTTTTAAGGTTATGGGACCTTTCCATTGTATTTTTTATGTCTACATAAAATGAGGATTTGTGATAAAAAAAAGATTTCCTTGTGCTTTGAAATACACTTGAATATGTATTTACACTGGCAAAAGACAACCTCATACTAATTAAACATCACACTGTGTGGTCTGAGAAAAATATTCAAGTACACAGTCACATGTTCTCAGCTTTCTATAATACTTAATAATGTCTAAAGTTTTGCAAATTGTTACATATGCACAGAGATCATGGATTTTAACAACAGGCAACTCACTGTTCAGAATTGCAAAAATCGGATGAGACCCATTTTAAAGCAATGAGCATGATCCTATACTGCCAGCATTGACTTCTGGTGAAACAGATTTGTAGAGAACCCAAACCCACTACAGAGTTATGATCTGATTGATGTATATAATGTGATTTCAGGAAATATCTTCTAAAGTATCTGTGTACTCGGAAACCTCTGTGGTACATAAGAGGAAATGGGACCGTTTGCAAGAATACGTTATTTTGCTTTGCAACTTGTGACTTTTGTTATTTACAAAACACACATTTTGATGTGTTTTCTAACAGAAGGTAAGAATCAAGGGTATTTCTGAGCCAACAGATGAACTTACAAAGGGGATTTATTTTGCTATGAAAATTCAGTGCATGAGAATTTAGATTTCAAAAAATGTTGAGACTATAGGAAAGAAAACCTTGTCTATAAGGTTTGTGTCAACCATTAAAAAAAGCCCATGGTTCCCATTTTCCTCTAAAAGTGTTTGAATTTGATAGCATTAGCACTATTTTGTTAGATTATGTAGGATTTTAATTAAATGCTTCATAGATCCTTTTGCAGCCACTATTTTTTTATAGCACAGTTCTGAATTTCCATAATTAACTATACAGGAAATGGTTTTAAAACTGCAAAGAACGTCTCCTGTTTTATAACACAATTCCTGTTTCTGTGGAGCATGAACAAGACAGTGTTTATTGTAGTCAGAAAAAATCGCTGGCGTGATTCTGCATATGTGAAGAATCTCTGGGTTGTCTCAAATGTTAGCCGCCCGTTCGCAGACAAGCAAGCTTTTAGTGCGCAATCTAGGTCAATGGACTGAGGGGGGAAGATGTGTTTAGGCGACAGATTTTAAATCACCATAATATAAATATGCTTCCCTTTTCATCCGGAATTTGCTTTCTTTCAAGGTAATTTAGTGCTGCAGACATGCACTCACGCCTGTCTTTGTAATTTCAGGGATTAGGATAGTGAGGATTAAATGGTGACCCTTAATCTTCAATATCAACTTTAGGAGCAAAATATAATATGCAAATGGAACACATTCATTTCGTGTTTATGTATTTTAATCTCTATAATTTAGTTGTAAGAAGATGGAAACTCATCTTTGCTTTATTTATTTTGAGTCCTAAAGCAAGATGCCATTAAAATCTCTATCCTTCTATCTTAGTGGATAAATGTTTATCCTTTAGGGCTTAGAATACAATTTTTTTTTAAAGGACTCTGACTTTAACATGAGAATGGCTTTCTGTCAAGGGAAATGGCACGTATGTCTAACATACAAAGAGAGTTTAACTGACCTGTGTTGCACGAGTTAGTAGTTGTTAAGTAAAGCCTTGAAGAAAATGTATTTGAGATTTTTTGTTGTTGTTTTAGATTTAGTTCTAGAAGTCAGTAAATTACAATTTCATTAATAGTGTTAGTGTATTTCTGATGCGATTGACTTTGCTCATACTGTGCTTTTCCCTTCTGGTTTGAATTTCAGTGTGTAGACAGGAATGCCTTCTAAAGAAAACATTTATTAGGGTGAAATATTAAACTGATAGAAAAATCTGGGACGTATTCCCTTAAACAAATAAGCAGGGGAGCTATGTTAAGCAAGCAGATCAAAAGAGAAATACAGTGTGAAGAAGAGAAACAAAGAACCTCTGTATGCCTCTGGCTTTTGTGAGAGAGTAGGGCTCGGACACTTGCTTTGGCCTGGCTCACTAGTTTCTTTATCCATGTATTTTCCAGCTCTGCAGACAAAGGTTTGCCAGATCACTGAATATGAAATTCAAATGTCTGCCATATAGAATCAATTTTATTTTGAGCTGTGTGGGGTGGGTTAAAGGTTTCTTTCAAGGTTTGTTTGTTTGCTTTTGTTTCTTGGGATTTGTTTTGTTTTTGATTTTTCAAGATAGGGTTTCTCTGTGTATCTCTGGATGTCCTAGAACTCTCATTGTAGACTAGGATGGCCTCGAACTCTGAGATCCGCCTGCTTCTGCCTCCTGAATGCTGGGACTTAAGGCATGTGCCACCATGCTTGACAAGCTAATAGTTTCTTATACTGCCCCAAAATTTAGTTAATTTCAGGTTACAAGTTGTCCTTCAAGTTTTTCAAACAGGGAAAGTTAAAAAAAAATGTTGTAGAGATATTGAGCTTCTTCTCAGGCCCAACATTAAGTCATCACAGTTACAAGGTACGTGGAATACCAGACAAAAAATCATTTAGGCTAAACTGTTTCTTCTCTGAATTCGAATATTTATTTGATTGTGACATAAAGAATGTAAAAGTGCACTTAATAAGCTTTGGCTTTTGATTCTTATTATCATGGCCATGATGGATTTTATGGCAAGGAATTCTGCCTCAGAGTACAACTGTGTATTCAGACTAACACTATCACATTTAGGATATTTCAAGGTTTGATGTTATGATCCCATTGTTTACCAGACAGTGGAGTGTCTTGTCAAATGTCTTGGAGTCAAACTATTCCATCCCTGAGTCTTGGCTTGAGTACTTTGTTGTTTAATATGGAGCAAGTTTACAAATCTCTTGAACCTTCAGTTTTGACAATTAAAATATAAAATTCTTATACTTCCTCTATAATAAGGATTTGTGGAGGTTAAATGAGATAATGAATGTTATGTCTTTGCACAGTCCCTAGAACATAGTCCATGATTAAGTAAATAACAGTTTTTTTTTTTTTTTAGAATCTTACATTTTGCTACTCCATTGAAATGCCCAAATTGCATTTAGGAAAGGCAGTTTCTGAAAAAATGTTATTTTCACCATTAATTCTCAAGAATCGTTCAAAACTTGTTAGCAGGCCTTAGCCACCGGGAAGTAGTACTGTGTTTCTTTCATTTGAACTCATCCATGCTCTGTCAGGTTAAATCCATATTTATCCATATTAAACTGAATCAGATAACATCTGGAAATCTACATTTAAAAGTCAGGGAATGAATGCTGGAAGGGGACAATGTGGCATGACTTCTTAGATGAAGACATAGATATGTTAGAGTTTCCCAAGTTGAACTGGTCTTTTGGTGATGAGCAAGGATCATGTCAGGGATGAAGGAGTCTGAACCTTGCAGGAGCAACAGTTTTTTATAAAAGTACCAGCTGTGATGTTCATTGTTGCATTTACCAGAATTTCTGTTTGTCCTGTCCTGGTAGATATATAAAAGCCATATCCTGGCACACTCTCAGACTATCTAACCTATTTGATCCCTAGGTAAATGTCATCATCCTCCAGTTTCGGAGTGAAAGTCTTTTGATGATTTTCACCCTGTTTTGCTGAACTGACCTTGGCAGTCTGGGGACAAGAACCCCCAAATTTATTCACATACATGAAGATGCAACTGGAGATTTCAAAACTGACTCTGAAACACTGCTGATCATTTAGCTGTCTGGGCGGGATGGAAGTAGAGATAGCTATCCCCATGATCTTCCATCCACCAGTCCAGCACTGCATACACCATCTGACTTAAATGTTACTCTTAAAGTTGAAAGTTCTTTTTTTACTTATTTAATTTTATTTTATGTGCATTGGTGTGAGGGTGTCAGATCCCTTGGAACTGAAGTTATAGACAGTTGTGAGCTGCTGTGTGGGTGCTGGGAACTGAACCAGGGTCCTCTGGAAGAAGTGCTGGTACTCCTATCCATTGAGCAATCTCCCCAACCCCCAATGAGCTATCTCTCCAGCCCCAGACATGAATTTTGAACCTGATCTGCTCTCCATATTTGTTGTTATAAAGCCAAAGATATCAGTGGAATAAGAATTATCTTCACCTCCATCCCCAAATTATTATAGATTCATATAAGGGAGCTTGAGAAGAATCCATGATTTTGAAAAATTGTTCTTTTTTGGTTTGAAGCATTAGATCAGTGGTGAACAAGGTTCATGGCTTTTGAGGACATCATTCTCATAGACAATAGGCTCAGGATATTTGTCACCTTCCCCAAGAACCAAAAAATTCTCTGATATTTGACAGCAATGCTCCCCCTCCCCCAGTCTAAACTGAATTTCAGAGCTTAAGAAACTCTTTTCTTTAAAGTCTGAGTCAGAAAAAAAAATAAACCCACAATATCCCCAAACCCTTTCTTACCTATTTCTTTAATGTGCTTGCTAATTTATGCGATGACAAAGCACAAGTGATGTTTTACAGTGTTGCATTTTGGGAGAGCAGGCTAGAGCAGCTAGAGCATACAGAATTCTTTCTGGTGTAGCCTGAAGGGAAAGCTTCCCGGCGATGGACTTTGAATTGGATTTTATAGTATTTACAGGATCAACTGAGTAATGCAAAGATGAGAATATGTAGAGGAGCAGGCTGTGAGACTTGATTGGAGTTTGAGAGACTCTGTTTTCTCATAGATGTTGTTGCCTAACCATCATGCTACACAAAAAGATCAAGAGAAAGAGCCTTCTGAAGTTAAAACTTAATATCTCACGTTCTTCCTTGCTAAGAAGGGATGTAAATATACTGTGATACTTATATTTTTAAGTCTTGACTTTCGAAAAGTGATTCATCTATAAAACAGTTATATGAGGTTTTCTTCTTTTTCCTTAATGGACCATTTTTCAACTCCCAAGCTAAAATTTCTAGTCAACATTAGAAATCACTTGGTCTGTAAAGAAAGGGAAATTATTTGAGCAATTTTACTGCTTGAGTTGCAGAAAACAAAGAAAATTAAACTCAAAAATGTGTTCTCTTTAAACCATTGCATACGTAATCATTGTGGAAGAAGATTTCAGAAGTCTACAACAAAAGTGTCAACTTTATTCTGCATTTGTTTGGAGTCTTTTTAAGTTTTGGTCAGTTTGTGTTAGTGTCTAGGGGGAAGAAAGCTGCTGCTTTCTTTACCTATATTTGTATTGTCCAGTACACAGAATATGCTTATTAATATTAGATGAATTTAAAGAGGAGGAGGGGAGGAGGGAGGCAGTGAGTAAAATAGAAAGAAGAAAAACACGAGGAATAGAAAGGAACAAAAGGAAGGAGAGAAAATATACGGATGGATTGATTGGTCATGATAGTGTGAAGGAGAAAATATAAAACTGGGGATGAGGATCAAATAAATAGAGAAAAGAAAGAATTGAAATGATATGTTAGGTGTGTTGACACATCTTTTTTATTTTTTTTGAGCTATACAGTTTTCTCTGCTTCCCCCCCCCCCCGACTTTACCCTCCTCTTCAGCTCTCTCCCACGGTCCCCATGCTCCCAACTTACTCAGGAGATCTTGTCTTTTTTGCTTCCCATATAGATTATATCCATGTATGTCTCTCTTAGGATCCTCATTGTTGTCTAGGTTCTCTGACATTGTGAGTTGTAGGCTGATTTTCTTTCCTTTATATCTAAAAGCCACTTATGAGTGAGTACATATGATAACTGTCTTTCTGGGTCTGGGTTACCTCAATCAATATGATATTTTCTAGCTCCAGCCATTTGCCTGCAAATTTCAAGTTGTCATTATTTTTTTTTCTGCTGTGTAGTACTCCATTGTGTAAATGTACCACATTTTCCTTATCTATTTTTCAGTCGAGAAGCATTTAGGTTGTTTCCAGGTTCTTGCTATAACAGACAAATGCTGCTATGAACATAGTTAAGCACATGTCCTTGTGGAACGATTGAGCATTCTTTGGATATATACCCCAAAGTGGTATTACTGGGTCTTGAGGAAGGTTGTTTCCTAATTTTCAGAGAAATCGTCAAACTGACATCCAAAGGGGCTGTACCAGCTTACATTCCCACCAGCAAAGCAGGAGTGTTCCCTTTACTTCTCATCCTCTCCAGCATAAGTTGTCCTCGTTTATGATCTTGGCCATTCTTACAGGTATAAGATGGAATCTCAGAGTTATTTTGATTTGCATTTCTCTGATGACTAAGGATGTTGAACATTTCATTAAGTGTCTTTCAGCCATTTTAAATTCCTCTGTTGAGACTTCTCTGTTTAGCTCTGTACTCCATTATTTTTACTGAATTATTTGTTCTTTTGATGACAAATTTCTTGAGTTCTTTGTATATTTTGGAGACCAGACCTTTGTCTGATGTGGGGTTGGTGAAGATCTTTTCCCATTCTGTAGGCTGCCATTTTATCTTGTTGACCGTGTCTTTTGCTTTACAGAACTGTAAAGCTTTTCAGTTTCAGGAGGTCCCATTTATTAAATGTTTCTCTCAGTGTCTGTGCTATTGGGGTTATATTTAGGAAGTGGTTTCCTGTGGGTGATGCACATCTTTAATCCCAGTACTCAAGAGGCAGAGACAGGCAAATCTCTGTGAGTTTGGGGCCAGCCTGATCTATAAGGTGAGTTATAGGGAAACCAGAGCCACTACACAGAGAAACAATGTTTTGAAAAACAAAACAAACAAAAAATTTGACAAAGTAGAAAGTGGAGTATTTAAAAAAAATTTCTAAAATATAATGTCCAGAACTTGAGAATTGGTTATAAAGTAATTGAAGAGAAATGATCAGACAAGTTACAAGTGATTAACTTGATTCCTTATTTGTTTGTTTAGGATTACGCATCTATTTATTAGTGTTGTTTGTTTCATGTGTCCCAGAATGACTACGAACTGGAGCCCAGAATGATCTGGATCTCCTGATGCTCCTACCTCATAGGCACTAGAATTACAGGCATGCACCACCACTCCCAGTTCCTGCAGATCTAGAGATCAAACAGGGCTCTCTGCATGCTAGGGCAACAGCTGTACCCATTCTCAGTCCTCAGCCTCTGAGTTTGTTTTCCAATATTCAGTGACTATGAGGACAGCAGTGTCCAAATAAGATAAGGAAATAGGGCATGGAGTACAGTATTTGCATAATGTAATTTGTGTATTTGAGACTTAGAGGGCATCAACAGGAAGAAGAAAAAACAGGGTGACTGTTACAAATGTAAAAACAGGCACATCCACTGGATTAACCGATGGATTGAGGGTGGATGCCATCTTCAGGAGAATATCGAGAACCCAAGAGTGTATGGGAAAATGCATGCAGGTGTTTTGTACATGTGGAGATAGAATAAGAGAAGAAAGTGATGGAAATTTCCTAAAAGACTGAAAATATTGCAAGAGCAAAGTATTCAGGAAGGAAAGAAAAAAACCCCACCTGCTAGGAAGAGAGAACAACATCTGGAAAATATACGCAGATTGGCAGCAGATGACACCAAAATCCAACAGTGTCCTGGGGAAGTCTGGCCATGGATGGAAAGGAGAGATGATAGTATTCGTTGCCTGAGATCTGTGTGTTTATAATTTGTGAACTTCTTAAGCTACAGCCCTTTTAGGGTAGACAGCAAAGCAATCTGAACTGAAAACTGTGCTTTTCAGAATTAAATCAGGCAGAAGTCCTGGAGACCACGTTCCAGTAACCAAGGTCAGCTCCATCACAAATAGAAGTCTACAGTCCTAAGATCTTTAGGTAGCCAGAATGAGGTTTTACATTGTTTATGTGTGAGAGAAGTTCTATAACAGACACTTGCATCTTTTGGGTGGAATCATGGACAGTTGGTATTTAGCAAAAAGCAGAAGAATCAGACATTGCCTCTTAGGAGAGGCTAAAGAATTTGGATAGGTTATGTGTTGTAGATGGAAATAGAGCTGCTTTTCAAAGCAAATCATTGGTGCTTTTATTCCTGGTGTTTGTCATTAATTAAAACACCCATTCAAAAAAAAAGTTTCAGAATATACACAGTTTTGTAGAAAAAGGAAAAAAAAAAGAGTGGTCCAAGATTTCTTATATTCTTTCCTCTTCAGAGATGATTATGTTCTCAGCCATAACTGCACGAAAGAAAAAAGCATAATTGATTCTGAAGAACTCTATCCAGGCAGCATTTTCTGGTTATATTTTTCAGTCTTAATTCAGTGACATGTTGAAGTTATTGATAGAATCTCAGAAATAGCATTCTCCTCCATTGCATTGTTGTATGGGATTGGTTGTTGATTGGTTTGGGAAGAAAGGTGTTTCCACATAAATAGGTCCAGCAAGTTTGTTCCTGGGGGGACAAATAAGGATGTAGAAAAAGGGATAAGCAGAAAATGGAGGTATTGTGTATGGTGAGCCAGTCAGCAAAAGAATGAGAATTTGATTGTATTGACCCAACATTGGATGACGTCAGAGTCATCAGAGTCACGCAGAATTTTTAGATTGAACTCTGCCAGCTTGTCTTGTTTAACCATTTGTTTTCTCTTCATTTGCACTTGAGTTAAAAATGTAAATCTGGTAATTTTGGCAGGAAAGTCAGTTTTACTTGTACCAGCAGCCACACAATTGTAGCTTTATCTGTCACCCAGAAAAGAATCCTGTCCCTTATATGTAATTACTATCTCTGGCCTTGTGTTTCAGTTAACATACTGTTCTGATGAAATGAGGTCTCAGAAGACCCAAGAGGCTAGGCAATGCACTAAATTCTGCTTGCAAATGTTGTAATATTTATTTATTTAATGCATAAGCCATTAAATCAAAGTGACACAAGTACCCGAGAAAGATGTGCGGGGACCGACAGGATCATTTTATTCTGTGTTTCACTGTGAGGATGCCTTCTGCAAATGCATGTTAATCACAGAATCAAAATAAACACACTTAATTGAACAGTATTCAGATCAATAAAATCATTGACTGAGTACCACTGGTGTTCACTTGAGGTAAACAAGTGATTTAATAGTCTCTACTCCTTCAGGCCTCTTTGGTGTGGCCATCAATAGTGTACTCTTAAATCGGAACTGGCAGTGACCAAAAGGCCCTCATCAAGCAACCCTTCTTGACCTCCTAAGGTGCATTATTACTTGGTGTCTTGTAAGCCACTTAGAGTTAATTTTTTCTCTGTGTTAAAACCATTGTTATGTAATTTCAAGCTCTTAGGCAAAACATTTGCAAACACACACATACAAATATTTTACTTCCATAAACTCATGAATAAAAGCTGTCATTTTCAAATATCTTCTGTATCCTAATTTAAGCTGCATATACCTTTTATAGTTAGTGCTTTTATTTGCAGTGTGGGATGGTAGAGAACGCGAATGTTTGAAAGTTGAAAGGATGTAATATCATCAAGTTTGATCCTGACATGGTCGCATATTTCAGTCTTCCTTGAATCTTGTAGAGAGAGCCATGCTTTGACTCCCCAGGGAAGCAATGAACTCTTAGAGAACTTTCGAACCTGTGTAGCCATCACTTGCGTCCATGTTGCACATGGGAACATCGTGCTGCAGACTCTATGCTAAACTACGCTGGATCAATGCGACATGATTCGGAGCTCTGTTTTGACCTTTGTTGCAGATACAGTTGTTTTTTTGCTGGTGTTTTAATGTAAGCATATTTTAGGGCACATGAAACTCACTAGTGAGCAAATGAATTAGTTTTAAAATTCCTAGCTATGTTCCTGGAGGAGGAATCCGTGCAGGCCAAGTGGAACCTGATAAAGGAACCCGTTACTCAGTAGATCAGAGCAAGGGCGAGTTTTGTCGGTTCTGTTTTACCTGCAGTACTTAGGTATCACTAACCAGCAATGGTCATGTTGTCCACATAACTGTTCAGGTGCTTTAGGAGTACTAGGATAGGGGAATCTAGAGATTTTAATTTGTGTTTACCAGAGGTCAGGACTATGATGTGCTGGTGTCTCATTTTCAAATCCTTTGTGATTTCCTCCGTGAAAGACTCAGGTCCTTTTTTAAAAATGTGAATGACTGTCTACAGTGGACTCTTTCACTGTTTAACGGTCATAAATTTGAGCTTCCATGCTTTTCCTTTGATCGTTCTGAACATACCTTGGCCATTATAAATTCAATGCTTGTTTTTATGTTACGACTTTCTTTGCTGTTAGTGAAGCATAAATTCTATGGGTGGAATCATGATCCCTAAAGATGTGTTTATTACTTGAGGCTTATGTTAGAGTAAATAAGAATCTCTGTATGTCCTATGCATTACTAAATGCTTAGTGAGATATAGTTGCTCTTGTTTCACCTACTTATTTCTCAACATGGGTCTGGAAATATAAACCTGGAAAATGCTTCCTTTCTGACGTCCAATCTAGTCTTAGAACTCACGTTTCCTGCATTTAAGGACACAGTTATGGTGTTGTAAGCTTTCAGTCTCTTTCCAAACTGAATGCCCTTCTGTCTTCTAGGAAATAATTGCTCATCTTTGAAGTGCAGTCTAAAAGCTGAGCTCCTCTGGGGTGTCAATTTCACTGTTCTATGCTTGAGCCTTGGGCATTGATCATATTCCTAGAGATCAGCATCTTGATTTTCAGTAACAGGAAGAAATGGATGTTGGTGGAAGAGATCTATTTTGTTCTTACCACATTATTATGCCAAAATTTTTCAAATATGTTTGAAAACAAATGATTTTTATTAGTCTGGGTCTAATTTTCTTTTTCTTCCATCCTTTCTTTTCTTATCTTTTCTCTGAGGTGATTAACTTAAAACAATAAACTCATGCAGAATAGTACATGTGTCACAGGCCAAGTCTGTGTTTTGCATTTGTTTTGTTTTCCTTTCTAAGGCCCTAATATAAAAGTGTTATTTGGAAAGTTGTTCACCTGTTTTACCAACTTTGCATAGTTTTGCAAAATAATAGGTGG
>JAQHUG010000083.1:5984525-6014198 GCA_028555095.1 Dicrostonyx torquatus | reverse complement strand
CGATGATGATTTCTTTATGCATCCCAGGAGATAACTAAAGTTTTGCTAAATAATATTCTTTAATACACATGGAAAAGTTACAATTTTGATAAAAAGAAATGGTATAGGAACCAGAAAGTTTTGTAGATTGAAGTAATATCAAAGTCTTAAAATAATTTTGGAGTTTAATATCATGATCATAAAATAGTTGATTACTCTTACAGTATGAATGCACATTTTTTATAATAAAAAAAATGATGGAAAAAGGAACTAACATAGTCTGAGTGGGAAACATCCACGGATGATAGGACTTCTGAAAACCTACACTGGGGATGTCCAGCACAGTATCTGTTTCTTTAGCCTAGATAGTGGTTTATGGTAATGGATCCTTGCAGGATTCAGTTCTCAGGGAAGTTTTCCATCAGGTAACAATCCAAGTTATGTTGCTATTTAGTGTGTAAATTCCTTTCAAAAGTAAATCTAAGGAAAACGAAACAAACAAGCAAAATCCTTTTTCCATTTTATGGTAGAAAATCCAAGGAGATCGTTAAATCAGGATCCTCCTGTAACCATTGTTTTCAAAACTTCAGTTTCTTGAAGTATTTGTTATTATTATTAGTAGCATTAGTATTTTCACTTACAAGTATAGAGAAAAATATCCTGGAATACCTTGGATAGTTATTCTATTTTGGATAGGAAAATCTTTGTCCCAAATATATAAAATAAGTATTGGTTTAAAAAATATTTTCTTAATAATTCAGAAATAACATTTTCTCATCAGATATGAGAAAATGAAATTTATTTACATGTGAAAATATAGAGGTTAAGAAAAAACTCGCATTAAGAAAATACATTTAAGAAAGTCAAGTAAACTCTGGTGAATTGCTTTTGAAACAGGCCTTTCACCTGTACTGTGCCGTGGGCATGGGCAACCTGCCATGACCAGTGGCCAGTACCTGACGAGGGATGCTGACAGGTAAGCTCTTGGTAAGCCATGTCAGTTTTATCTGATTTTGACTCATGTAAGTACAAAATCTCACCCATACTCCATTTTCTTCTTTACAAAGTCTTTAAAACAACAAACAAGGAAAACCTCTTCGATGTGTGATGTATTTGTAGAGTTTATATTTTTCTTGCAATTCACTTTTATTTTTCAAAGAAAAATGATAACTAAACTGATGGTAAGTTTTAAAACCAAGACTAACAAAATTTTCAGCATCTAGCAAATTCCCCTCTACATTTAGTTCTCAAGAGTTATCCACATGAAGAATGCATAACTGTAAACACCACAGAGAAAAATAAAAGGCCTGTTTTTTAAAGTCTAACGTTTTTGGTTAAGACCATTCTTCAGATAACGAGAATATATTCTTTTGGTTTCCAAACACCCGTCATGCATCTCTGTCTTGGTTCTTTGTGTTTACTTAGCATGGTATTTAACACAGTAGTGGATACTGACAAAATGAAGAATAAAATGTCCAGTATCTGTAACTTTATTTTATAAGAAAATATGACATTTATTCAAGGTTCTCTAATTGGTTTATTTACCTATTTGTCTGTGCATGGCTCAGGTCTGTAAGTCAAAGTCGACATGCTTTATTTTAGCTGCTCCATGAATCCACACCTCCGTTTTAGCCTTTTTTTTTATATTAGAAGAATATCTACCCTTTTGCTTCATAAATTCACTATCTGTTTTTGTTTCTACTTAATGACAAGACTTTAGAATTTTGCATTTAGCACTTTTCCTTTATTATCTCATTTTCTTTATTTTAAATTTCAATTTAATTACTCCAAGCTTAGAACATTATAAAAACTTCCACTCCAGGTGAACCATGTCCTTTATATGACTGCCTACTTTATATGATGATATCAGTTTATTTTCTTTTTTAGATTTATTTATTATTTATTTATCATTTATACAGTATTCTGCCTTCATGTATGCCCGCACACCAGAAGAGGGTGCTAGCTCTCATTACAGATGGTTGTGAGCCACCATGCGGTTGCTGGGAATTGAACTCAGTACCTCTGGAAGAGCAGCTAGTGCTCTTAACCATTGAGCTATATCCCCAGCCCGATGATATCATTTTAAAGAGTTTAATCCACTGTTTCATTTATTCAAATGCCTTTGCATAAACATGTCACTGGTTCTCCATTCCAACTTGCATAAAAGTTCATGTATGTGATTTGAATCCACCATTAACATTAATGATGGTCTGCATCTAGATTAGAATTTAAGGTGAGAATCATCTGTCGTTTCTCTTGTAATCCAGATAGAAACTACTTCATTCAAGAGAATCAAGCTTTTAAGAAAGGCAGAGATAATCAGTTGCCGACTATTGTGACTACCACATACAGGCTTGCCTGCCAGCCCAGGGTAATATGCCCTTTTCAGTTACATATGAATTTCTTAACTTTATCACAAAATTTTCAGTAAGTACTCATTTGCAATGTGTTGTACCAGCTATGTGACAGTAAGTTGGAATGATAGAAGAGTGAGTATAGTCAATATTTTTTCAAATTGTAGATGAAAGTATTTTTTCAAGTAACACTTAAGTACTTGTCCAGGGTCAAAATTTCTTCTTTCCTTAAATGTGGGAAACATTTATTAAAATACTTTCTTGGGGAAAGTATCAGTATGTTAGGTGGCATTCAGTGTCCAGACCATTCTGAGTTCCCTGTTCTTTATAAGAAGCAGAGTGAGAAATTGCTGTTCCATTACAGCTGGGGGGAACTTCTGGACCCGCTATTTATGTGGCCTACATACAGAAAGAAACTGATTTTGAAATTTTAGTATGCCTGTTATGTAGATAAATGAAATGAATAAAATATATTATAGTATAAAATTATTTTCCATTTTCATTCAAATACATGTGGTTTATCTTATTATAGGTGTTTTGGGGATAGAGTCGGATTTATTGAGCTGAGTTAATTGCTAATTCAGTACAAATAAAATAATGTAAGATATTGCCAGTGTCTTCAGATGTTTTGATAGATGGTTAATTATATTGCATGAAGTTGATTGCATTGTAAGATTATACAGTCTCTGCACAGAGTCAGTAGCAAATGTATTTTAAAGCTATGTCATATATCTGGAAGCACATTAATTCTAGTTCATATTTTCTCACCAAACAGATAATGTGTCATTAATTCAGATAAGGAAAAAAAAAGACTCTCTGTGTTTTGTCCTTTATTTAAAACTCTGTAAGAGCGGACATCACAGAGTCAGTCTAATGTCAATCTGTGCTGTGCTTCAAGGGGCTAACCTCTTAGTGACGAGCCAGGATCAGGGTCTGCGATGCGTGTGGTTAGCTGAAAGCCCTGCCAGGAGATAGCTCCCATGCAAGGAGGCTCCTGCATTCATGTCTAGAACAGATGCTCTATAACCACACCAACTTCATCTAAGAATTTCTACTGGCTTTGAGAGTTACCGTTGGTACTGTTCTAGTGATGACTTTCCCATCGTTGGAACATGGTCTAGCAGTGTTGACATGCTGGATTCAGTCTTCTTCAGTGTCAAGAGAGGAATGGGTATGGTAGCCTTTTGTATTTGTGTAAAAGAATTCACACTATATTCCCAAAATAACTATATAAAGAAGTAGGATGTATCTTTCTAAGTAAAGGTGTGTGTGTGTGTGTGTGTGTGTGTGTGTGTGTGTGTGTCGGGGCGGGGGGCGTGCCATATGCTAGCCTCATCTTTCGACATTTTCTACTTTGTTGTTTGTTAGTCAAATGTTTAAAATGTGCTGTAGATTCTGAGAATTATTTCAGTTGTACCTTCTGCTAATGTAGTTCTCAGGGAATCTTTGCTGAATATGGAGATGAACACATGAAGTGCGTCATGGCAGAGCTGGAACTCAAACCCCGATCAAATCTAGACTCCATCTACTCCCTTTGGGCTAGGGGACTCATCTAAATATTTTTGAGCATTCTTTGAAAATAACAATAAGCATGACAGAATAAAACTTCATTCTTCAACGGCGCTGTATATTGTCTCTTCTTATATGAGCAATTTCATATTTTGTCTACAAAAGATCTCTCTGAGGCTTCTGAAAAATATAGAAATCTAGTTTTTTTTTTGACTCTCATGGTTTGAGGACTATAGAGTTGTATTCCCAGTTTACTATCCAGATAAATCTTTTTGTCTTCTTCTTACATCTGTGTTATATTTTTTTCAGCAAGGTTACTGTCTAAGTTAATATTAACTAAAAGACACTATTACCAGACGTATTCTTTTTTCATGTACCTATGAAAAGAAGATGACAATTGAGGATGTATTTAAGCCAGGATAGAAATATATTAGATTTAAATGCAGCAAAGAATGCAGTCAAATTGTAAGGAACCCTTACTTTCTCTTGAGCTTACACATAGACATCAATAATTAATATAATTAGTACAGCCATTCAGAGTCCCTTTGGGCATAGTATTTTGGCAGTTCATCAGAAGCAGAAGGTGTGGGCAAATTAAAATTTATTTGCTATCCTTATGTCAGTTTCTGGTGGATGTAAAGGAAAACTTTTGCAAAGTTATTTCCTTTATTGTCTAACCTGTAACTTTTTGGGGGAGGGGAATTGTAAGAGGGAGACATAGCTGTAGAGATGAAACAAAAAAATAATTTTCCTGAAGTCAATGCCTCTCTTCCTTTTCGGTATACTATTACTCTCTATTTACTCTTATTGGTGCTGTGATGTGACTCTAAGACATTCTTTCTGCTGCCCTGGTGACAACAATGTATGATTTGTTAAGATCGGTTAAGCTGGTGATGACCGTAGAATGCTAACTTGGACCTATCTCTGAGCAATATTCAGGGCTTTCCATGTACTTAGAGGTGTGTGTGTGTGTGTGTGTGTGTGTGTATGCTGTAAAAATTGTAGCTCTCCGGACAAGGATTCTGAACCTTACTGGTGCCCTCCCTGAAGTCCAGTGGATGATAGTGAAATCCAGGTTGAAAATTTGATGATGACTCAACAATTTGGACATTGATATTTATAATAATTACTCACATGAAGATGAGAGAAAGAAGATTTTTGGTTGATTCAGAAATAGGTCACTGTGTGTACCATAGCTCTAAATTATGTTAAATTGTAATTTAGTAGCTATATGAATGAAAGTCTTATATATGTATGTAAGTTTCATTTATTTGAGGATATGCAACAGCAAAGGATCTTGTTGTGACTACAGTTCTAACTGGTTGAAGTTCATTTCCTGTTTCTTCTTGGGTTTTGGTCTCTTCTCAGTTCTCTCTCTCTTGTGCTCTATATTTTTTCCTAACTTTTTAAATTTTAAATTAATTATTATATTTTACAAAGTGGTTATTAAGATTTGGAATCATAGGAACATGGTTTGGATTCTTGATTCTGTTCCTTTGTTCTAAAAATATATTTTAATCTTCGTAATACTACTTTTGCAGATTGTGACTTTTGTAATTAATATAAGAATTAAAGCATATTAAGGGTTATATATAATTCTCAGATAAGAAATGTGAACAATATTTTTAGGAATATATTTGTTTGCTACATCTTATGCTATACTTTCTTCTTTGTTTTCCTTTTATTGGTTTTATCTTATTAACCAATTAATAAGTACAGTTATTTGCTGGGTATCATTGTGATGTTTTCATCCATGTACATATTTTGTAGTAGTATAATCAGGCCAAATTTACCTCCTACATTTGTCAGAGCAAGTGTTGAGAATAATCAACTCTCTCTCTCTCTCTCTCTCTCTCTCTCTCTCTCTCTCTCTGTGTGTGTGTGTGTGTGTGTGTGTGTGTGTGTGTGTGTGTGTTGGGAGGCACTTAGGGGTACGCCTGGAATATAGCCCATGACCTCGTTAATGTTAAACACACACAATCCCCCTGAACCATGCATCTGGATCTCTTTTCTTTTATCTCTTTGAGATATACACTGCGTTGTCATTGTCCTTAGCCACCCTACAGTGCAATAGAAAACTCTAGATTGTTTTCTTCTAGAAAATTTGTAGGAAGAGAATTTATTGGTTATGCACATGTGTCAACACATGCTGCAAATTTCTGTCAAGATGGGTTGATTTGTTTACTTTATACATTCAAAACCCCACCATTCATTTATTCTAATAAAATACTAATGTTGTTTGTTACCTTTAGCTTATAGTTCCTTATTAAAGATGAGACAAACTTTCTTTGTTCATTAGTAAATTGTATATTCAGTAATATTCATAGTTTTGATTAAAACTCTCATCTTCTATAGATGGATTAGGCTTTTTTTATACCTGGGTGGTACCACACATACTTTTTGTACTCTTTTTGATGGAGTAATTTTTTTTTTGCTTAATCGCCATACAAATCATCAACTTTTTACCATTTATAGCTTTTAATTTTAAAATTGGCAGGAAATATTTTTCTACTATTCCCATGACTTCAGGGTGATAGATAGTATAAATATTGACTAAACATTAGTATATCTAACATATGATAGAAAGTGAGTAACCTCATGTATTAAAAATTAAGCCTGGTATTTGGTGATTTCTGTTCTATAGTTGTCTGAAACATGGGAGATTCTTTTATGGAATTTGAGATTACTCAAATTCCTTGGTGCGAATTCTGTCAAATGATGACTTTATTTTGAAATTATCCATCCTTTTGGATTATTAGTTGTACTTGTATTTTGAGCCTTATTATTGAGCCATTGTGATTGTGAACAGTGTCAGTTGTTGTCTACCAGACTGAGTACATCCCAGACAGTCAGTCAGGCCATCACTGTTGGAATGATCACATATCACGTATGGTAAACTAGTACTGTGCACTGGATTTCCTCCTCTGTCACTGTGGATGCATGCTACTAGACTGCTGACTTCACCATCAGCTTTTTCATTAGATTTTTATTAGAGATTCATTCTGGTTTTTTTAATTTTAATTTTTTAATTTTTTTTTTTTACTTTTTTAATCTTAAGTGAGGCTATGAGGAGGTGGTGTACCCAAATCAACCGGTTTCAATGAAATTGCCAACGAAAACTTAATTACTTTTGATGAGAATTCATGAGATGCAATTGTTTCTAGTGTTCATTGACACCATTATCTCATGAAGAACATCATATATGGATGTCACTGAATCATTTTTACCTTGGCTTAATATACAGAATTGTTGTGAAAGGTTTCTGTCCTACCAAGTCTCACAGCCATTCAGTCCCAAAGAAACACACAGAGGTCTGCATTCATTATAAATCAGTTGGCCAATTAGCTCAAGCTTTTTATTAACTCTTAACATCTGAAATTAACCCATAATTCTTGTCTGTGTTAGCCATGTGGCTTGGTACCTTTTATCAGTGAAGCATTCTTATCTTGCTTCCTCTGTATCTGGGTGATGACTGCAGACTGAGCCTTTTCTCTTCCCAGAATTCTCATATTCTGTTATCCCTGCTTAAACTTGCCTCCTGGTCACCCCACCTATACTTCCTGCCTGGCTACTGGCCAATCAGCTTTTTGTTAAATCAATACAAGTGACAATTTTTTAGAGGGTCCAAGACCACTGTCCAACAGCATAGAATAATTATCATTTCTGTTCTTTTTAAGATTAAAAATTATTGTTCATTTGCATGTGTATGTGAGTATGCCAAGTGTTTGTCAGTGTCCACAGAGGCCAGAAGGGAGTGTCAGGTCCCCTAGAGCTAGAGTTATAGTCAACTGTGATCTATCTTACCTAGGGACCGGATACTAAATTTGGGTCCTCTGGAAGCATAACAAGCTTTCTTAGCTGCTGAGCTATCTCTCTAAAACCCTTCCACACTCCTCTTGAGACAATGTCTCACATAGCCTAATCTGGTCTTGTAGTAATATTTAGGGAAGGTGTTCTTGTACTTCGGACTTTTGATCATCCTACTTCCACCTCCTGGGTGATAGGATTAGAGGTTTATGCAACAATGTCTGCTACCATGTCTTGTTTTATGTAGTGCTGGAGAATGAACCCAGGACTTCTTACAGACTAGGAAATCATACTGCAGAGGAACATTCCCAGTTCTTTTTCCTTTCTTTATTTCAATCGTTACTTATTCATTCCACATTGTATCATGTATGTATTATGGCCTCCTGCTACTGAATGATTTCACTTGTTGAAATGTAAAGCATTACATGCTGTCATTCGTGTTCAATGTGTGTGTGTGTGTGTGTGTGTGTGTGTGTGTGTGTGTGTGTGTGTATTTTTGCTGCATTGTATGTCTGATTTCCGGAGTAAGAAATAGAAGAGATAGATGGGATGGGATGAGAAGAATGTCGTATCTCATGCATTGTATTAGCAACAGGCCTCTTGTTATTTATATGCTATGCAAAATACTTTTCTTTCTAATTTGAGTTAATATACTATCTATTTTCAATTTTTCACATAGTTAAATTGTCAAATTCAAACTATTTCCCTGATATTATCACTCCTATGCTGCTAACAAACACATCAATTTTTGAGTAGATGGTGATGTGACTTTTTCCCCTATTATTTACAAGATTCAGCAAGCTTGGAGCCTTATTTACTATTCAGCTATATGACTCTATGGGTCTTTAATGCATGCATATTTATGAGCTTGTTTTTTCTTTTCCACCTCACAAATATGATTTTCTTGTGTCCATTGTGAAGAAAGGCCATATGAAAATTGCTAAAAATTTAAAAAGGTTATTATGTCTATTATATACCCCAAAATTAATATCATATTTTACTTTGCATTTACTTAATTGAGCACAGCATAGCTTATTTTTCCAATAACGGTAAAATAATTTGCCATGATATATTCATGTTTAGTCAATACACATAATGGTCAACTCTTAATTCAAGAACTTGAATAACTGTCAGGCATGGATTTCCAGGTAGTAATTTATTTATCCTGAAAACGTTATGACATGATACTAGATACAAGGCACCAGGCTGGGCACTCATACAGCCTACACAGAACTCTTTCATGGCCTATAGTAGAAGGCAGGAAAGAAGCACGGCAAGTTTTAGGGACTGTTATGGAGGTGGTGCCTGTGTCAGAAAGAAAGTTGGGAAATGTGCAGAGGCAAGCGTGGAGGCATCTGGGAGTTTGAGTGGTCCACTGAGACTATTAGCATCCTGAGAGGGAGGGCTGTATAGATGGCTTCCTTAGGATAGATTTTAGCTTTTCTGAGGAGGCTTTATTCTGAGTGTTATTGGCAGCTATGAAACTTTTAACAGGCAGTGAGGAGATGGTGTCAGATTGGAGAGTTCTTTGGTTGGTCAAGTGTGTTCCGAAATGAGTCCTATATTATATTGTGCTCTTCTACATCCCAACTTCTCCGCATGATTGGTGGATAAAGAAGGAACTTCAGAAGGTAAATGTGTTGCTGTAGCTCATGCAACTAATTGATTAGTTTACCCACATTTTGATTTAGAGAGAAAGTAGCATCTGGAACTCCTGCTCAAAACAGAACACAAGGATCTCAGGACATTAAAGGGACATTAAAAGCCAGAGCCATGGACAGAACACTAAGACTAAGGGTTGGAGAGTTGGCTCAGGGGTTAAGAGCACTGGCTGCTCTTTCAGAGGACCTGGGTTTAATTCTTAGCACCCCCAGGGCAGCTTACAGTTGTTTATAGCTTCAATTTGGGGGACCCAACACCCTCACACAGATGTACTTATAGGCAAAATACAAATGAATATATACATTTATATATATTCATGAATACACACACACACACACACACACACACACACACACTAAAAGTTATGTCCTTCAAATGAGGGGATTCTTAGTGTAGCAAGAGACTCAATAAATATTATTTTTATGGAGTAGCATTAATTTAAAAGCCCTTCCATTCGTGGACCTCTTAGAGGAAACAGGAAATTAGCAAGTTACAGCATGGCACTGAGATAGAAGAAGCAGGTGGGTGCTATGAGGGACTGGGAACTTGGCTGGCTTGGCAGGGACTGCCGTGATGCCACTTTCAAAATCATTCCTGCAATTAGCATGAAGTTAACAGGAAGAGGTTCGTTCCAGAGAAAGAAACATTAACAAAATATCAAAGTGATTTTTTTAATCGTTTTAAAAGTTTCAATTTCATTGGGCAGTGGTGGCCCTTGCCTTTAATCCCAGCACTCGGGAGGCAGAGACAGGTGGATCTCTGTGAGTTCGAGACCAGCCTGGTCTACAGAACTAGTTCAAGGACTGATTCCATAGTTATAGAAAAAACATGTCTTTTTAATATACATTTTAAAAAAATTCCATAAGGATGATCGTGACTCAATATTTTCCACAAAATATAATTAGTATTTTATAGACAACTTTTATCTAGATATTTACATTGAGAAAAATAGTTGCCTAAGTTTGGTAAAACACTCTATTCAAACTTTAAACCATAACCTGGTATGAGTTTATTTATGTTTCCTCCACTCTAGATGTCATTCCTATGGTTGTAAGCTAAATTGCAGGGTTGGATAGAAGAGTTAAAGTAGGGAACACATAGCTATATGATAAAAGTGAAAAATATGAAAACAATTCCTTACTTGATATTTAATTTAAAATACTGCTGGTCTTTATCAATCCTTTGTTTACTTTCTCTAAGTATTCTGTTTATTAAGTGAAATGTGCTGGTGGGTTGGGCTGAATCTCAGCTTTTCAGCTTTTTTCAGTAGCACTGGGATCTATGCTGTCATGCTAGTGAGGTCTTAGTGATGAAACATCCAACAAAGTGACCTGCCTCCAGGTCAGGAAGTTGGTTGATTGCCAGAGAGTAGCCAAGTACAATTAGCTAACTATCAAAGATGTGAACACTGAGCTGTTCTAAGAGATGGGACTGCAGCCATCTGAAAAACGCAGAAAGGGTGATTGATCCTTTGATCTGGCTAGGTTCTGGTTTGGTGACTAATGCAATTTCATTATAATATTTAGACATTTTAATCATCTTGGGTTCTGACTCAATTGATTCTAGTTATCTCCAAGAAGAAAATAAGGGCTGTAGAGATGATTCAGCAGTCAAGAGCACTGGTTGCTCTTCTGGAGGACCTGGGGTTTAATTGCCAGCATCCACATGACAGCTCACAGCTGTCTTTAGCTCTATTTCCAGGGTATCTCAACCCTTCACACCAATGCACCTAAAATAAAATTAAATTAAAAAAAAAACAAAGAGGGTCTCATCTAATGTTGTCTAAAATAAAAAATGCTTACTTTTTATATTTTTCAATTTTTTGGTAGAATGAAATGGAATATAAGAAAATAATTAAATATTTTTCATGAGAGAGTTTGAAAGTACCATATTACATCAAAATTATGTCAATAATTATTTTTTAGATAAGCTGCCCTAAGCGTGTGTGTCAAACTATTTTTAGTGACTGATCATAAATAAAGTCACTCAGAACCTTTAGAAGATTTTTTTAGCTACTCAATCACTTACCCTGTACAGTAGTAAGAATCTGAAAATCATATAAATTCTATTGTTGTATTCTAGAACACATGCAGAGATCATTAGATCAGAAACACTGCGTATTTATGGTCAATATTTCTTGTCTTATTTCCAAGTTTTATTTTTCGCTGTGTGTGTGAGTGTGTGTGTGTGTGTGTGTGTGTGTGTGTGTGTGTGTCACATACACATGCAAAAATCAGAGGTTTATGTTGGGTATCTTTCTCAATTGCTCTCCACCTTTTACCTTTTATGTTGAGGCAAAATCCCTCACTTCAACTTAGACCTTGCCAATTCATTTAGTCTAACTAGCCAATTTCCCCTCGGATCCCAAGTGCTGGGAAGATAGAGAGACTGCCATTCCCATCTGACATTGCATGGGTGCTGAGATCTAAGCTCCAGTCCTTATGCTCGCATGACCAGGACCTTACTCACTGAGACTGCTTACTAGCCCTATTTTTTTCTTGGATTTTTAAGGATGCACATAATATCACAGTGAACATATATACAGATCTGGAGATCTCTGAGAATCTCAGACAATGAAGAGGTGTACCACATAAGTGGTGGACTTAGAGAGTTATATCATTGATTTCTTGATTTCTTTTCTAGCATTTCTTTATTGCCGAATTTCCACCTTATGCTGAGTTCAGGCTTGGACCGTTGGACACAACACAGCTCAAACAGACAGATTCCTCTTGAGCTTCTTGGGGTTTATAGTTTGAGCATAGATATAAAACAGGCATCAGAACAAGATCCTGATGTGTGTTGTGACTGATCCAGGGACAGGGAAGTCAGGTGTAGTAGAACTGTGTTGCCTCATGTGAGTAGCAGGGGTTCTCTGTGAGTCAGAAAATAGTAAGAGAAGTTCAAGTCACTTGGCTTTCTGTAGGAAGTCTGGATTGATTTTATAGGTTTTAATAGTGCAAGAATTCACCCAAGGTTATTTTGGAAATCTATGGAAAAATTGTTGATGGTCACACTGATAAGCAATTACTAACGGCACTTATTATCTGGGGTCAGGACTACCACACAGCTTCAGTGTGACAATTCTACATGATGAGACGGTTTTCTGTCCCAATCGCAATGACTTTATACAGCATTTGTGTTAAGTGATTAAGCCTGTTTATCTCATGATGAATGTTTATTTATAAATAAAGGATCTTAACTATAATATTACTGTATATTGAAATTCCCAGGAATCTAATTATCAGGTAGACCTAGGAAAGTTACTATTTTCATTTGGTTTGTAGCTTGTACTAGCTAATTACCCTTTTAAATATTATAACATCAGTAGGAAATTCCTTCATGAAATGACAGTTGCTCATGGAAATCCTTTACAAAGGTGCACTTATACAGTTTGACTTTCCAATATGTGGTAATGGCTTTTGTTTTCCAAAGTGAAATGAACATATACTAATTCATCATACATTTTTTTTTAGCTTCTCCTTTATGTTGGGAATGGATCATTACATGGATTTTTAAAAATTTTGTGTGTAGACAGCTATTATTCTAATACATACAATTTTATTTCAGTATTGTATACAAGACATATAATAGCTATGCTTCTAAAAGAAATGAAAAAGGACCTTGTGTTTTAAAATAAAGCAAAAGGACTGTACATTTCAGGTTAAAATCGCCAGCTCTCTAGCTTTGGGAGTTCACAGTTTAGGCTTTTAGGTTTTGAAAAGAAAAGAAGCTCAGAAGCCAATGCCTTTGCTTTCACTATTGTTTGCCCCATGTGCTAGGCAAGGTAGGAAAGGAGTCAGGTTACTGTGGGTCACTTGGGAGTATTTGAGGGGGTTGTCCTGTTGGGGCTGTTTAACAGGAGTATCTTTGGATTGGATACTCTAAAAATTGAAGGGTCATTTGGAGAAAAATGACTTACAAATAAAACCAAGAGTCTCATAATGCTTTCTTGGAATGGGTCTATTCCTCTGGAAGACAGCCAGGAGTTCAATAAAAACACATTGAGACGCTTTAAAGAGAGTATTTTGTTTAATAGATACCATCATGAATGAGTAACACACCATCCCCACTGGTGCTGCAAAGAAAGTATGACTAATTTCTGATCCAGGGCACCCAATTATGTTCTTAGGATTTATAGATATAGCCTCTTGGAGATTATAGGAAGTATGAAGTCAGAAGAGAAAAACCTTTGCTTATAATGCACTAATTATTGCTCTATTAGACAAAAGGACTTTTGATAACAAAACAAATACTGATGAATACAGTTTGAGATCATTGGGAATATACATAAGAGTACAGAAAGCTATTCTCAGAAAAAAAATTAATATTTTTGTTCATAACTTTCACAGAAAATTTTGAAAGCCAAATGACAGAATATGTAAATAATATTTTGTAACTTGCAAGCAATATATTTTCAAAGGTACATATTTAAATTCTGGCATATTAATAGAAATTTATCATTTATATTGCAAGAATCTAAAAATATCTGATAAAATCATATGTGTATGTTTTCCTAAATTGTACTTCAACCCAAAATGTTTGAACTACAAATCTGATGTTTGCCTATTATATACATATATATGTATGTATATATGCACATACACACACATATATAGATCCAATTTCAATTTTCATATATAATCTCTAGGTTTGTTCTTAGGTTATCTTCCAAGAGTATTGGTAATCTTTCTTTGAGCTATCAGTCTGCAGTTATGTATTATTCATTGTCTAAAACGTATTTTACAGTGCACTGATTCTTTCCAAAAGCTATAACTTTACCCTTTCTCATTCTCTAATAGAATTAAAGCAATTTAATTTGGCAAATTTGCCGCTTACCAAATCGTTTAGCTAACAATGAACACAAGGAGGATATGTGAGGGGAAGGAGCCATGGTTTTTTTCCTGAAACTCTCATGACCTAGACTGACATTCACATCGTGGTGCTTTCTCAGTGTTCCCCTTTCAGTTTCCTTGTTGTGTCCTCATTAAACCTCATTATTCTCATTGTTTTGTCCTCTCATGTTGCAGAATGTGAGGATGCTCTCTCTTATCAGTACTTCTCTCTCTACTGTGTCTTTCCCTTATCAGAATCCTAGCTTTCTTGTCTTTAAAGTAGCTGCCTAATTGCCACTTCTGGCCTGCTCTACTCTGTCATCATGTGGGCAACTTCTAGCCTGTGTGTGGAGCTTCACCCACAACTGATGGCTGGTTGATTCCCACCTACTTTTCATCAATAAGCATCGTGGATTCATGAATCCAGGTGTGTTTAGATTCTAACGGGAGAAGAGAAAGGCCAGGGAAATAGCTAATAAAATGTCTGAACAAAGCAACTTATGGAAAGAAGGAATGAGTTACGCTCATAGTTAGAGGGTGCAATCCATCATGGCAGGGAAGAGCTGGCATCAAGAACACCTGTACTTACGGCTGTAGGAACATGAGGTAACTGGTTTATTGAGTCTTTTGGTGCCTAACTGGCTTTCTGTTCTCTTTGATTCAGTCCTGGGACCCTGACTGTAGGATAGTGCCACTCACATTCATGAGGTTCTCCCCTTCCTTCCTCAGTTAAACATCTCTTGAAATACCTTGACAGACATGATCAGAGGTGTGTCTCTTGGATGACTTCAAATCCTGTCAAGTTGACAGTGAAGATTGTCCTGCACTTCAGATAATAAGTTGGGTATGTTGCTGAGGGAAAACTCAGGGAATGCCTGTTACTAGGATAATAAGGTTAAAAAAAATCAGACTTTTTTTTTATAGTTCTAAGAAATAGTAACTATAAATATTTATATGACCCACCTAAATTGTATGCCCCATTACACTTGATGTTGTTAATTATTATGCATACTGTAATATCTGGTGTGAAAGTGGCCATAGGGAAATACATTGCTTAGCAAGACATCACTGCAGATGGATCCCATTAACTTTCACATGCTTAAAATACAGCAGCTAAGGATTATAATATCTATAGATTCATAATCTTTGTCATTTATTTTTCTCATTGCATGACTTGGTTCCAAAAACATCAACAAAATGAAGAGAAGAGGGGAACCTGTAGAATGTCGCAGGGGCTCTCTCCTAGAATTGGTCTGATCCCATACATGCAGTCAAAATCACATAGTTTTAACAGGTCATGCATCTTTACATTTCTTCATGACAAGGTTGGTTTAGACTTTAGAAAATTTCTCAGGAGAAATGCTTGTTGCAGATGAGATTTGCTTGACATAATGACTAAGGAGACTCATCAACATGTTTGCACAAACTGGATGGATTGTCTGTGTTTGTTTACACTAGTCAGTTCTGCAGTTTCATGACCAACTAGACCTAGTAAGTTAGGGAGAGGTATTTCTTACCATTTTAGTCATTGGGTCATGCTTATGAAAGAAAACTATAAAATCTCCATTCTTGTGGATTTTCTTTTTAAAAAAAATGTTAAAATTAGGCAAAGCAATAGTCTAACTAGAAACTTGAATGTAAAAGAAATGCACTGTGAAGGTGATTTTGTTGCTAATTTGTATTGCAGTGTGGAGAAAGCAATGGTACCATCAGGACCCACCTTCTCTCTATTGCCACTGCAGTTGCTTTCCTGTAGCGCAGGGTCCTTTTGTGTTGGCTGTCCTCTTACCCATTACTGTTGGCTAGCAATGGGGTACTGGCAGCCTTCTCTTCCCAGCTGGTGTCTAAGCAGCACTCCACAATTGTTCCAGGTTCCTGAGTTGCCTCACAATAGGTTCCAGACTGAGGTTAATTAACAACGCTGGTAACAACTTCCTGAGCTCAGGGGCTTTCAAACACAGCCCCTCTGAGACATTATTTCTTAAAAGGTGAGGAATCCCAAATTTCAGGCACCGTCTCACAGGCCACCTTTCAGTCTCGTAAAAATTTGAAATCAAGGAAGCTCAACAGAGAAAGTCATGAGCTGTCATAAAATGCTATTCTGGATATAGCTACTTAGAATAGTCCAGGCACTTGGTAACCTAAAGGACAAGTTAATAGTAATTCCACCTCATTTAGTCGTGTTTAAGGTCCTTAAGAGTTATGCTTAATAGACCATAAAAATTTGTACTTTGAGACGCGACTTAAATGCAGTTTTCCCAGAAAGTCAATTAAAAAAATAATCATTATGAGTGTTACCTATGCTACATAGAGTTTTGATTGCACAAAAGTTTAGATGACTCAGAAGTCCAAACAAAAATGAATTATTTGTTTGATCTATAGTTTATATTTTTGCCATAATAAATATTTTAGTTAAATTAAATGAAAATATCACTATATTATATATATATATATATATATAGGCTAACATATATTTTGAATCAGACATATTTAGCTTCTGTAATAACTAGCTGTAGGATATAATTCTGGCAGAAATCAGCTATTCATGGCATGGGACCAAATCTGAGGGGAAGTTAGAAATATAATGCAATGATGTCAGTGTTCCTAAGTTAGGAATTCACAGTCGTTGGATTAAAAGTGTCAGAATTTAGGCTTTCACAAAATGGGGGATGGACAAATTAGTCCTTGTCTGTTTCATTTCTAGGTATTACATTTTAAGTATTGTATACCTGTTATGCTATTTAATCTGCAAAACAAAGCAACTAAAGAATTACTATAACTTAATAAAAAGATGAGAAAATTGAAATCATGTGAAAAATACTGTACATAAATAGGAAGGAAAGAAGGAAGTGGTTAAAGATGTATAGAGAATGCCACACTATCTTTAGGAATTGTGTTGAACAATGTAAAAGAGAACAGATTGGACATTCATCATTTAAGTCAATAGATGCCAAAAGTTTGCCATAGGTAACTGGGCTTTTTGCTAAGAAATGGTCTTTTTGTCAATGCCTGGCTGTAGCAAATATTTTACTGTCTTTCCCCCAATTTTAACATGATTTGCATTTGGTTGTTTCTGAGACCCTAATTAGACAATGAATCTATAAGTCCATCATCCTCTGAATTAGCAAGTATTCAAAAGTTTGGAATGATTTCTTTCATGACATGTAGACATAGCTTTAATTATGTTACATGGAACTCAAATTCATGTACAACCTTTCTTTGGGATATACCCAAATTCATTTATTACTTGAAAAATAAAACCATAATCACAGGCATGTTATCAATAGTATTGAATGTCTATGGTATTGACAACATACCTTTAAGATGTGTAGGCATTAAATGATCTATAGATTTAGAATAATAACAAATGCACTAAATATTTTTTATATAGAATGGGACCTAGCAAACAATGCTGAGAAAAAATATTGTGAAAAAAATTTATTTATTGCCGGGCGGAGGTGGCACATGCCTTTAATCCCAGCACTTGGGAGGCAGAGGCAGAAGGATCTAAGTGAGTTCGAGACCAGCCTGGTCTACAAGAGCTAGTTCCAGGACAGGCTCCAAAGCCACAGAGAAACCTTGTCTCGAAAAACCAAAAAAAAAAAAATTATTTATTATAGTGATTTATTAAAATAATCTGTAATGATGGTTCAAAAGTTCCTTTTGAAATATAAGATTTGATTTTATTATTTTCAAATATTTTTAAAAGGAATAACTCATTATCTCAAAAATAATCAAGCTTAATTTTTCTCAAGATTCTCTGTTGCAGTGGGTTAATGCTCTCGTACACTGTAAAGATTTGTCTCTCATATTGGTTTAATAAAGTGCTGATCGGCCAGTAGTCAGGCAAGAAGTATAGGTGAGGCAACCAAACTAGGAGAATTCTAAAATGAGAAAAGACAAAGAGTCAGTTGTCAGCTAGACACAGTGGAAACAAGATGAGAATGCCAAGGTACTAAGCCATGTGGCTAAACACTGATAAGAATTATTGGTTAATTTTAGTTGTAAGAGGTAGTTAATGATAACCCTGAGCTAATAGGGCAAACAGTTTATAATGAATGTAAGGCTCTGTATGTTTCTTTGGGACTGAATGGCTTTGGGGCTTTGGGACCAAATGGACAGAAACTTCTGTCAACACCCTGTAATATCACTTTCATAGTTTTGACACAGCAGAGGACAGTCTATTACACTAGCCAGTTTCATTCTGTGTCTTGCGTAAGTGTGTGTGTGTGTGTGTGTGTGTACCAACATGGCAATTGTGACATGAGGGTAGGTGGCAGAATTTTATTTCCGTATTGTCACAAGGTGGGTGACAACATCTTAATCTTAGTATTTGGGCTTTGTGTCCACTAAATTCCATAAGGCAATGTAGGTGTCTCACTACCGCATACTTGTCAATCCATTTGACCTCTCCATTTCTACACTGTGCCTCTTGTGCAATACTATGTTAATATTTCCTATCTCCTACAGATTATATAGGTAAAGAAGTTTGTTTTCTTCAAACTTGCCCTAATAAAAGGGAAGAAACCACAGTGCGGGTCCTTCTGCTTGTATTTTCGCTCTCATTCATGTTTCCTTGGTACACTTCACACTACCATGGTGCTGGGTAAAATAAAAAATTAGATAAAAAATTTTAGAGATATGCTGCACATATGTTGAGGCAAAGAATATGAGCAGAATCTTGTACACACAAGTTGTGTATATTCCTGCATGACTTAATCTTATAAAAAAAATTGACAGGCAAAAATCACACCATTTTACAAAGAAATTGTGTCTTCAACAAATTAGCAAGCCTCTGAAAGAAGAATAGCTGGTGAGTGGGGAGAAAATAGTAAGCCCTTTCAGTCCTGAAAGCATGTTCCCCTGCCAAAAAAATGCATTTTGTCACCTAGCATTAGAGCTGTGTTTCTTTTCTAAATACAGGCACATAGATAGTTGCTGTCCTGTTATGGAATTTGTGAAGATGAATTGGACATCATCCTTAGTTAGAGGAGTAACTAAGGCATGTGTGGTGGTTTGAATAAGAATGGTCCTCATAGGCTCATATATTTGAATGCTTAGTCACCAGCGAATGGAGCTCTTTGAAAGGATTAGGAAGTGTGGCCTTGTTGGGGTAAGTGTGACTTTGTTGGAGGAAGTTTGTCACTGGGGGTTGGCTGTGGGGTTTCAAAAACCCAAGCAGGCTTCAGTGGCTCTCGACCTGCGGATTAGGATATAGAAGTCTCAGCTACTGTGGCTGTCCATGCCTTCAAAATACTCCCTGCCAGTGACTGGAGAGATGGCTCAGAGGTTAAAAGCTCTGGCTGCTCGTCTAGAGGTCCTAAGTTCAATTCCCAGCAACCAACAATGGCTCACAGCCATCTATAATGAAATCTGGTACCTTCTTATGGAATGCACATACATGATAAGTAAATAAACTTAAAAAAAAAGAAAATACTCCCTGCCATGAGGATAATAGACTACAACTCTTAAACTGTAAGCAAACCCTAATTAAATGTTTTCTTATATAGAAATTGCCATGGTCATGGTGTATCTTCACAGTAATAGAACACTGACTGAGACAGCATGTATGCAAAGAGCTGTTCAAAATACAGAATATGCTAATCATCACAAAAGAGATTCAGAAAAGTGCTTTTTGTTTTACGGGAAAACAAGAGTCTTTCTCAGTGTAGTAGTTCATTCTTTTCTGTGGAGGTAACATGTGGATGGGTATTAAGAAATGAGTACAAAATTCATATGTCATTATTTTTCTCTGCCATGTAGTACTCCATTGTGTAAATATAACATGTTTTCCTTATCCATTCTTTGGCTGAGGGGCATTTAGGTTGTTTCCAGGTTCTGGCTATGACAAGCAATGCTGCTATAAACATAGTTGAGCACATGTTCTTGGGGTATGATTGAGCATCCTTTCAGTATATACCCAAAAGCAGTACTGCTAGAAATATGCAGGCAAATGGATGGATCTAGAAAACATCATATTGAGTGAGATAATCCAGAATAAGAAAGATAAATATCATATGTACTCACTCATAAGTGGCTTTTAGACATAAAGCAAAGAAAGCCAGCCTACAATTCACAATGCCAGAGAACCTAGACAACAATGAGGATCCTAAGAGAGACGTACATAGATCTAATCTACATGGGAAGTAGAAAAAGAAAGACAAGATCACCTGAGTAAATTTGGAGAATGGAGACCATGGGAGAGGGCTGAAGGGGGAGGAGATAAAAAGGGAGGGGAGCAGAGAAAATGTAAAATTCAATAAAATTAATAAAAAAATGAGTACAAAGTGAGCATGTACATGTGAGTCATGTGGGAAAGGCCATAAGAGCAAGATTCAGAGCAGGGACACATGACAAAGGATGCTGTGCATCCCTTGGGCTAAAGGAGCCCACAGTGAACACCAGTCAGGACAGGAATGCCCCTGATAGGCTTTTGATTGCCGGATTGGTGTAATGTGCTATAAGGTAACACTAAGTGCCAGAAAATAGCAGTATTTGGAACTGTAGTGCTAAGAGATTTCCTGGGACCCGGGTCAGGCCTTCTTAGTGGATGGTTGGTGACAGCAGTTCCAGAGATAAATGCCAAGTTGATAGAGCTGGTTGGTCTAGAAAGAAAGGGAAAGAAGAAGGCTATGCTAGAATAAGGAAACTCATGCTAGGGCAGGAATATGAACTGACATCC
This sequence comes from Dicrostonyx torquatus, assembly GCA_028555095.1. Classification (NCBI taxonomy): domain Eukaryota; kingdom Metazoa; phylum Chordata; class Mammalia; order Rodentia; family Cricetidae; genus Dicrostonyx; species Dicrostonyx torquatus. The sequence goes on along the minus strand of JAQHUG010000083.1, from coordinate 5,993,373 downwards.
ACACTTCTGTTTGTAAAACTGCCAAAATGTGGATAGTGCAATGGAGAATACAGGCAAGACTAAAAAGGATGATAGTCCAGGCATGGTCAGTTGCTCATGTCTGAAATCTCAGCACTTGGGAATGGAGGCAGGAGAAATGCGAGTTTGAGGGTAGCCTACATACAGGAGATGCTGTTTCGAAAGCAAAACAAGATAAAGTGAAAACAAGAGAAGCAAGAGAAAGGGCAGTCGTGAATGGGTTCTCAGAGTTTGGAGTGAAAAACAAATCCCAGGAAGAAGTAAGCTAGAGTGCTGGTTTAGACATATGCTGTGCGTTTATGGAGAAAGGCTGTAGGTAAGAATTGGGATTTGTGAGTACCCTGCATTCAGGGTTGAAATTAGAAAATCAAACTATATAAACAACCTGAGATGAAAGACAGAAAGATTATGTTCATAAGAAAGAAAATGCGGGGCCAAGAGGTGGTTTAGCACTTAAAATGATTGCCAGACAAGTGTGAGGATTAGAATTGTGACCCAGGCAAATGCCCTATGGGTGTGGAGACCAATCTGTAATTCCAGCCTTTGGAAGGATGAGATAGTCTCCCATAGCACTGGCTAACAAGACTAGATGTTTCATATCTGTAAGCTTTGGGATTCATTGGAAGACCCTTCTGCAGTGAATAAGGTAAAAAAGCAACTGGGGGTGATTTCTGATACCTCAGTCTTTGAGGTTCACAGGCACACACCCCCACACCCACACTTTGTGCATGCATGTTTACATACAAAATATACACACACAGCACACAAACATGAAAAAAAATGAGTAGAAAGTTTTTTTTAATAAAAAAAGACCAAACAGAGCAATTACAAAAAAAGAAGTTACAAGGGAATTTTGTGTATATGCTAAAAGCTAGAAAAAGAAGACATTTCAGGAAAATGAAGTCATCGATGTCAAGTTGTATAGAAAAACTCATGATATAAGCCATGTCTCTAAACATTCTAACTTTTACACATTAAAAGGAACCTTTTTTTTAATAAAAAAAATCTTCATTGATACAGTCTTGATATGCCTGGAGTAATCCTCACCATTGCTTTAGAATTTAATGTTATGTATTGAAGAATTTCACTTGGCTCTATTTATGAAATCAAAAAGATCACTTCATTTCACTCTGTCTACAAATTATTTACTGATTCCCAACCTTCCAAATGTTGTGACCGCTTATTACAGTTCCTTATGGTATGGTGACCTCAACCAAAACACTGTTATTGTTACTACTTCATAACTGTGATTTTGCTACTATTATTATAATGTAAATACCTGTTATTTCCTATGGTCTTAGGTGACCCCTATGTTTAACCCCAAAGGGGTCATGACCTACAGGTTGAGAACCATTGATCTATATCAGTGTCTACTGGTTATATAAGTATATATAGAAAAAAACCTCCTAAAATACTGCTTAAATACTTAAATATATAAAATAAAACTTTATACTTTTTCTTCTAGCATCATGCTTTGTGTGCTATGACTTTGCTGTTGTTCACAGTAGTTTTTTAGCAACATATGCATTTGTGGAGTTGAAGTCGGAGTTTGAACTTCAGATGGGGTCTGTTTCTGCCTTGTACTTCAGTCTCCGAGCTGGTGCTTGACTATCCAAGACAGAGGCTGGAAAGACAAAGTAAAGGTTACATTGTAGTTTTTGTTTGTTTGTTTGTTTTTATCACCATCCTACCAGAAAATGAGAATCCTAGCTATGTATAGCCTTTCAAGGTCTTGAGTTGACACACATTCTGTTAAAAAATATCATTGGTACTTTTACAAATGTACAAAATCCGGAGATCTTTCCATGAGTAATGGCGTGCTGCAGGGGGAGCGGGCTGGAGAGGTGGCTCAGAGGACATGGGTTAAATCCCCATCGCTCATATGGCTGCTTCCAACTGTCTGTAACTCAAGTTCTAAGGGATCTGACACCTTCACTCATACATACATACACTAAAAACACCCATGCACATAAATTAATAATAAGCAAATTTAAAACAAAGCAAAACAAAACAAAAATAAGGACAAACTCAGTATCAACATCTGAAGTGGGGCATCCTTTTCATCATAGTCAGTGGCAGCACCCTGAATCCACGCCTGCAAGCTAGGAAGCAGAGAGTATTTTTAATCATTTTTCTTTCGTGATCCACTCTCCATGCCAAGCAGACAAGATGTATCAAGTAGCATATCTAGACTAAGTTTTCAGACATTGGTACTTCCACTCTCCTGCATACTCAGAGCCATACTGTTTTCTTCTTCAGCATGTTTACTGCTGTACATGGGACAGCTGGGAGGACTGAAGATGAAAAAATGAGTTATTAGTCTGTGGCTTCATAAAACATACAGATTGGTAGAAAATGTAGAATTTATTAGTCAAATATGCTATTTTGTAATTATGGATAAGATACACATTCCAAAAGACTATGTACTATAAGGCAAGAAACTATCAGATTTCTTAAGAAAAGAACAACTTTTAAGTTAAAATATCTGAGTTGTAACATAAATAGGAGTAAGAGATACAAAAATGAGAGGAAAACATTCAGTGCTAAGGAAATCCTGAAAATTTTGTACACTAAATGAATTTCATTCTCGGAAGAATTGTTATGAGATTTGGAATAAAGTGAACTGGAGAGAAAGGAAGGATCCAATGCTAGAATTGAGTAGAAGCTATCATGCAGCAGGGACCTAAGATAGGAGGACCATGAACTTAGCCTTAAAACCTGAAATGTTTGAAAGTAGAGAAAATAGGTGGCAAATGATCCCTCTAGCTTGGGTTAGTTATGATAAGAATTACAGATTTTACTCAAAGAGGAAGGGGACATAGTAATTGTGGGGTTGTGAGGGTTTTTTTTTTTTTTTTTTGAGACAGGGTTTTTCTGCAGCTTTGGAGCCTGTCCTGGAACTAGCTCTTGTAGACCAGGCTAGCTTTGAACTCACAGAGATCTGCCTGCCTCCCAAGTGCTGGGATTAAAGTGTGCCACCATTGCTCAGCTTAGTCGTGAGATCTTAATTGATCAGATTGTCATTGTTGAATAACATCTTTCATGACTATACCCATCCTCCTTGACTTCTCTTAGTTCATTTGTCTTGATACCTCTGTAAAAATAATTTTTATTTTAAATTGTGTGTGTGTGTGTGTGTGTGTGTGTGTGTGTGTGTGTAGTGGCTGGGGATATATGTACAGGTGAGTGCAGAGGTCTGAGGAGGAAAAGGGATCTAATCCTCCTCTCCCCGGAGCTAGAGTTACAGTCAATTGTTAGCCACCTGATATGAACACTGGATATTGAACCTGTATCCTTAGCAAGAGCAGTGGATCTCTGCTCTTAATGGTACAGCAAATTACCCAGATCTTGTTCTACAATGAGTTGCTTATATATTGTTTTCAGTGTTTGCTTCTTCTTTGTGAGTTGACTACTGTTTGAATTACTAGTATAATTAAAGCTCCTAGAAAAGAACTGTAACATACAAATATGTTCTAGAAATTGTTAAAGGAGTGAATCAGTTTTCTTTATAACAGGTTATTTTTTTACATTTTTTATTTTGGAAATTGTAATATTATTACATAATTTCTCCTCATTCCTCCCTCCAGTCCCTCCCATATTCCTTTCCTTGCTCTCTCATTTAAATTCATGGCCCCTTTCTTGTTAATTGTTGTTATATGCATGCATTTATGTATGTATATACCCACATATATTTCTAAATATACCACATTCAGTCTGTATAATGTGACTCATATGTATGTTTTCAGGGCTGATAATTTGTTATTGGGTAACCAATTAGTGTACCCTTCCCTGGAGAAGACTATCTCTTCCACTCTTCAGCATTCTTTAGTTGTGTAGGGTTCAGGTCTCATGGTCTTTACTTGTGCATTTTGGTATATCTGCTGTTGTCCTTGTTCATCTCTTTTCTTGTTCATCTCATATTTGTACAGTCATGTTGGTGAAGCTTTGTGCGGATAGCCTCTGACATTACTAGGAGACACAAATGCAGAACAAGATCTCCGATCTTCTGCCTTCTGCAGTCTTTCTGTTTCACATTGTTCTCTGAGTCTTGGGTGTGGGAGTGTTTTGTAGTTGTATCCAGTGGGATTGGGCTTCACATCTCTGCACTTTGATTGGTTTTGGTTTTCTGTAATTATAATTGTTCCACCAAGAAATTTCCCTGATGGATGAAGACTACACTTACTATTAAAAATAAATTATTATTGTTACATGAGTTTATAAAAAGGAATTGGAGTTTTTAGAGAAAGTGATAAAATAAGACAAGTATGTAAAAGAAGAAATGGTTAGATGTCTTTTTTAAGGTTTAATGACACCTTATATTTAGGTTGTAAGAAAAAAATGAACATAAAGATTGTTTTCAGATTTCTTTCATGAGTCACTAGATGACTTTAAGTTGATGCTAACTGAAAGACTTAATGATAGAATATAGTATAATAAAAAAGAAGATATTTAGTCTGGCTGCATCTTTCATTGATCATGACCTTGATCAAGATGCTTGATATTTAACATGTTTTTATTCTTCCATCCCTAAAATGTAGTCAATATTGATATCTCCATCATAGGGTGTATTATGGCATTTAGTAAAGGAATTTGTTAGGTATATAAGACAATGCTTCATACATTAAAATTATTCCATAAATGTGGACTATTGTAAGAAAAGTGGAGAATCAGTAGGAACAGAATCAGCCCACTCTTTAAATTTGGAGTTAAAATGGAAACCATCTCCTATATATGAACAATTGACTTCACAAAAAGTTTTTCATGCTATACATTAGGGTAATGGATAAGGAAGATCAAAAACATCAAGAAAATGATGGCTAAAGTTGGGGTCTGAAAGAGATACAGTGGTTAACTGTCTTAATACTTCTTTGACTTGAAGGAAAACAGAGGCACGACTGTTTCTCAGTTCAGGCATCACATCTTGGCCAGTGTTCATTCTGAGTCATGAAAGCAACTCATTCTATTCCCAGTTAGCATCTATCAGTGACATCCTGAAGCATTTATTTAGTTCCAAATCCCATTTCAACCACATTTCTATGTTCTCTGGCCTTTACTTTAAACGTGTCAAATATGACATAGTTTCTCTTCCTGTAGATGTTACTTTATCTGCATGCTACTTTATCTCCCTTGCCTGTCCTACGCTCTGTTCTTAAGGCTCATTCTGAGAAGGCCTTCCAGAACAGGTGCTAGTATATCTCTGAGTATGGGATGCCAAAAGCATTTTTCTTCTACCCTGTGGAACTGTATTTCCTTCCAGGAGAAACCTTGGTACTCTAGGCCAAACTTGTTTTTTGACTTGTTATGATAGTGTACAAGTGTCCAGAGGGAATAGTGTGCGTACAAACTGGATAAGGTAAATGTTGTACATTTAAACAATGGAGTACTACATAGCAGAAAAAAAATAATGACATCTTGAATTTTGCAGGCAAATGCATAGAGCTAGTAAACATCATTTTGAGTGAGGTAGCCCCAGATACAGAAAGACAATTATCACATGTGCTCACTCATAAGTAGTTTTTAAACATAAAGCAAAGAAAGCCAGCCCACAAATCACAATCCCAGAGAACCTAGACAACAATGAAGACAGTAAGAGAGACATACATAGACCTAATATACATGGGAAGTAGAAAAAGACAAGATCTCCTGAGTAAATTGGAAGCTTAGGGACCTTAGGAGAGGGTTGAAGAGAAGGGTAGAGACAGGGAGGGGAAAAGAGAAAAATGTAGAGCTCAATGAAAATCAATTTTAAAAAAAGAAAAAAAAAAACCAAAATGCTGTGGGATTGAAGGATGGAGAGAAAGTAGATTCCTCTAACTTCTCCCAACTTCACACATGCAGTTCACATTCATTCAAATATTGGAAAAGTAGTTTCACACAGGGAGAACTAACACTCAGAACACAGCACATTAAGATTATACTTAGGTATATTCATACCAAATTCAGGTATGTGAAGATGGAAGAATAGTTTTGGAGTAATTTGAAATGCCACAGAATCACTAAAGGACTCTGTAAATAAGATCTTTTTATCATGCACATCTTTTTGTATAATCATGTTTTTAGCAACTTTCTTCAGCTCTGACTGGAAGATTAGCCTATCATGTATATCTTTAAGTCGTTAAGTCCTTATTATTTTCTCATAGTCTGAGGGAGGTTTTGTGGTTAAAAAAATAAGTCCTTTGGGCTTGTGGCATATTTAGCAGTGGTACAAACAGACGTAAGCAAGGTTGTTCACCAGAAGATGGAGAAGGGAACACTTAAACCCTCCACTGAACTAGAGAAAATGAGCATCACTCTAGTATTAGACATTGAAAATGACTTCCTTTATTACTCCAGAAATCGTGGACTGTCTTAAATGAACTGAATCATTATATTTGATTTACTAATGTATTTCATCTGCACTTACAGATTTTCATCTTTTACTGTGGTTTAAAAATGGCACCTAGAGTTTTTTTTTCTTTGTTTGTTTGTTTGTTTGTTTTTTTAGTTGAAGATGGGAGGAAAAAAAAACATATCCCTCTTGTCAGGTACATTGTTTCACTTGTACAAGTAGAAGAGGTGAAAGAATGTCAGCAAGACAGCAAAGCCTTAACCATTCAGGAAAACGGAGAATTTTCTACTTCCGTCTTGACCAGACTGAATGTAAATAAACACTTACTGTTTTAGTTTTCCTTATATTAGAACCTCATTTCAATTCGTGAAGTGGAAGTGGTCATCTGAGAATCATCAGATAATGACAGGCGCTGCCATCACAACAATCTATGCTTATTATGGAAGTTGGCCTTTTGATGCGCCACTCGTGTGGTTGGTAGCATGTCTGTGATGTCAGCCCTTGGCAGGTAACCATGAGAATACTGGAAAAAAATAGATTTCAAATGATACCATATGTTCAACAGAAAGGAATGAATGCCCAAATCTGTTAATTGGAATTTCCCCAAATTGTAATTATTTTCCTATAAATTACATTCTCCTTTCAAAACATTTGTAGTTAAGATGAAGTATGAATTCTAGTCACTCTGGTACTTAGAAATGCACCTCTCCTACTCAGGTTACTCTACTTTAGATAGTTTCTAAATCTTGAGATAATTATTCAGTTTCATTCCTGCTTCTGAAACTTGACCAAATTTCTTTGCTTTTGCTAATTTTTGGTGAACTGGAAATAATAAATGATGCAAATATGAAAGAGCTAGGTTCTAGGAAAATAGATTACTCAGCACATGCTTATCTCATAACTATAAGTTTCTGAGTTTGGTCCAAAGAACCCCTCCAAAAATGTTGGGTGCTGTGGTACATTCTTGTAATCCCAGTTGTGAGGATGCAGAGACAGAAAAGATTCTTGGGACTGGCTGACAGTCAGTCCAGACTAATTGGTGAGCTCCAGTGTAGGGAAGGACACAGTATATAAAGAGATCACATTCCTGAAGATGATAATTGAGATATAGTCCTTTGGCCTCCACATACTGGTTCACAAACAAGCATTTGCAGAGACCTGAACACACACACACACACACACACACACACACACACACACACACACCACATTAAAAATAAACCTAGGAAGGATATAAATGCATCTTCCAAACAGAGTACTTACTTTGAAGCAAATTAGTTCAAACTGTGAGTATATTTTCATTAACAATCCAAATTTAAATAATTGATCTTTACGATGATCTTTTAAACACATAAGCATAGTATAACACCTCCTGAGCTCTTTGCTGGAATTTAGAAATCGGAGGTTTTCCTACAAGTCACAGACCAACTTTCATATGCACAGGTTTGCCTAATCCCAGATCAGAGACTTTTGGAAAAAAGTAATTAAGACTGTGTTAAGTATCTGTAGACTTTTTCTGGTCCTTACTCCCTAAATAATATAGCATTACATATATTTACATTAGATTGGGTCTCATAAGTGATCTTCAGATTATGTATTAAGTTATAGGCACGTCTTACACTACTGTACATAAGGCACTTGAGTGTCCATGGAGTTCACCATTCCAGGGATTTTTAGAAACACAGAACTGTGAAAACTAAGGAACAATTATCATCAATTTAAAAAGTTCTTAGTGGTTCATGAGCTTGGCTCCCATGAATAGTTTTATTTTAAAGATACATGAAGTAGTAATAAATTGTTTAAAATTTTGTTTTTGTGTCTATAAAACATTGTCAGTGGTCATGGTGACCACTTATTGGACACAAGAATATTTGGCCGACTTCAGAGATATCAGTCAAAATCCAGTGTTTCCAGCTAGAATTCTGTCTTTGGATAAAATAAATAATTTGTACCATGATTAGATTTTCCTAGATGCCAAGGTCACGGGCTCTAAGACCATGAATAGGTCCCCTGAATAAATAATGATGTGAAAAGTGTAAAGACAGTCATGCCTAAAAGCAGAAAGCCATGCAAAACCCAGCCGCTTCATCACTGCCTAGGTAAATTATCATCATCACTGTGCTTAAAACACTAATGAGAAAGATTTTTTAAAGACTTAGGTTGTATAAGAGCTTTGTACCTAGAACTGATGGAAGTAATTGGTCAATTGCTTAATCAAGTCCTCCTTGGAGCTGAATGGGAAATGGAAGAGAGAAAATGTAGGCTGGGCGAGTAACGCAACAAGTCGGCAGAGTTCACTATACAGAAAGAAACAAAGATAGCGGTAATTAATGACCCTGACTGTGTGCCAAAAAAGCTTTCTTCTGACAACTCCAACTTAATTAAAACTTAAGACATTTCAATGCCCTCAGAAAGCCCCCGATGGGGTGAACTCTTGCAGACTCGTGAGAAAATTTTGTAAATTAAAGGGAAAGATGTGTGTTACCACTAGGTCCAGGACTC
>JAQHUG010000083.1:5909525-5979525 GCA_028555095.1 Dicrostonyx torquatus | reverse complement strand
TTCCGAGCAAGCTGATTGTATTCATTCCAAGTTGAAGTGGGACACGCTTGTTGTATGTACTGTTATATGTACTGGGTTCAGCCTAATACTGAAGTGTGCTGCTTCAACTGCATTGCTTTGGCACAGGAACTTGGTTTTCCTGATTCTGAAGGCTATTAATTGCAGACTTCTGTGCAGGAAGTGATTAGTACATGTATGTATAAAGGCCAATAATGGTTAGTACATGGTTGAAGGCCAATGATTTATCAATGTATGCTTTCTAATTGGTGAGATGTATTGGTGAGGCTTACTAGCTTGTGAATTCCCCCCCCTTTTTTTGATAAAGATCTGTTGAAATGTGACTTATATTTTAAACCATATTAAGTATTCATTGATAGAAATATTTATCCCGTTTGTCTAGTGATTTTTGTTCTTTATTTTTTCTATCTGCGTCTTATGAAATATTTTATCTCTAGCAATATTCCAAGAGTTATTTGTCTTAAGTAGATTGGTACACTCTAACTTATTCATTTTCTCTTTATGATGAATGTAATGTCATAGAAAATACTATGGTTTAACAAACCTGAGGTGCTACATACAATTCCTTTTCTTCACAGAAATTTTTATTTCCTTCCCGTTCCCTTACTCAGTCACTTTTTTCAGTAGTGAATTCTAACGTTTGAACCCAAGGCATTATGCATGGTACTTAAGATTTTTAAAACAGGGTTGGACACCAAACTCTAAAAACCTCTATTAGTTTTGTGGCAGATTCTCACTCTGATAGCTCTACAGGCCTGGAACTTTCGATCTTTCTGTCTCAGCTTTTCAGGCAGAGTAACTACTGGTGTCTGTCACTAAGTCTGGCTTCATTTTTTAAATACCATTTCTAATGTGTGTTGTATGACTATCACCAAAGGGGGAAAAATAACCAATTAACTTTGTTTAAAAAAAATAAAAGACTTATAATGAGCAACCAGAGAGGAGAGGACAGGCGGTGTGGAGCTGGCTTTTCACTTTTCTCTTGATTTTGGTGGCATTGTAGATACATACTTTGAAGAAAATGTTTTTTGTCTTATTAAATTCTATAACTGTGAAGAATATGCCTTCAAACATAAGTCTTTTCCTTGGCAGTAGCTATAAGCTAATTTCCAGTGATGTTTAAACATGTGACTATGAAATATTTCTAGTGGCATTTCCTTACCAGTTGGCAATTATTACAATGTCTTCAACATCTATTGAGTAATAGGAGATTTGTCTGGTCGTCCAGGTTAGCAGGGAAATGATCACAGGCGAAGAGTAAAAGTTTTAGGTGAATAGAAGAAACTGAATAAGAGTATCAAATTCAGCCAAATTCTGTAAAGTGTATGGAGCATAGCCTAAATGTTTAATATGAGACATCACTTCTACTAGTCAGGTAGGGATTCCAGAGCACAATTGATTTCATTTCAATGAAATTTCCATCTCACTAGCTGCAATCTCAAATATGTAAATGGTAGCCAAAGCTGGATGGATGCTTCAGAAAGTTCTCTTTCCACCATTGGCAGCTTCTAGCATCTTCCTGCCAAACCTTCTAGAGTGCTTATAATTTCCTCTCTACAGAGCCCAACAGGCTCATCAGCAGCCTAAAGTAAACAGAGTAGATGGGCTAGATTTCTGAAGATTTATAGATTTAGTTTTTCAGCAATGTTCAGTCTATCTGGCTATGTTCAGGCAGGCCAAATGTGGACCCTATGAATTGAAAATGTTATCAGTGGTGCATCACTTACCCCTGTTAAGAGTCAGGTTTAGAAACGAAAGGTGTTTGGGTAAGGGTATTTAAACGATTTCACAGCAATTTAAAGGTAGGAATGTAGGAGAGATGAAAAGAAATAATGAACCTTCCACTTTTAATCTGGGAATTTGATATGACTCACTTATTGAGAGTATGAAGTTTTTATCTCTTGGTTCTTTCACACACTCCCCTACTGCCAGAGTGTAATACAGAGTTGAGAAACAGCTGAATGTCTGTAGGAAGCATCCCAGCAATATCAGGCAACTTCTAATGAAGGCTATTGACACTGCTGACATTTGGCGTAACATACTGCCAAAAAGGAAATTAAAAAGTACAAGACATTATCCTAAAGACCATCTGTTTATGAAAATAGTTAATTTTACATCACTTTGTTAAGCATAGAAATGACCCCTGGGTGAAAGATTGAGTACACCTCTCAAATGATCTCAGCAGTTTTGTTACTTGTTAAAATGGCCCTTTATCTTTTTCAAGGGTGTTATTGACATTAATTAGTCAACTTTAATGCTCTGAGCATCCCAAGCACTAGAGTTCAAGATATTCTTCAATGCCAGGCACTCCTCTATGTCTTTTCTTTTACATACATCTTGCTAGAACAGACACCAGTGGCAGTAGAGGAGCACAGAAACATGTCATCTTCCTGCCTTTCTCTAGCAGTATGGCTGCCCTATGAAAGGGCTTCTCATTGTAAATGCAGTCTTGTGATGGCCTTCCTGAAAGAATAATTCTTTCTTTTGCTTTTCTGGGTTTTTTTTTGTTTGTTTGTTTCGATTTTAAATTTATTTTATGTGCATTGGTGTGAAGGTGTCAGATCCCCAGGAACTGGAGTTACAGACAGTTGCAAGCTGTTATGTGGGTGCTGGGAAATGAACCCAGTCCTCTGGAATTGCAGTCAGTGCTCTGGTGTAGGAAGTCCTTCTGTATTTGAGTTGCTTTTATTGGTTAATGAATAAAGAATCTGCTTTGGCCTGTGATAGGGCAGAATAGAGCTAGGCCAGAGGTGGGGGAGGAGACTAAACTGAATGCAGGGAGGAAGTAAACAGAGTGAGTGAGATGCCAAGGCCATGTAGTTGGCAGAGGAGAAAGATGGAGCTGCCAGCTGGAACCTTGACAGTAAGCCACAAGCCTCATGGTAAAATATGAAATAATAGAAATACGTTAATTTAAGATGTAAGAACTCACATAAGTGGTAACATAAATTTCACAGAGATAATTATTTCTAAGAACATCACCTTTACCTGACTCATCTTCCACAGAATTCTAGAAAGTAAGAAAGGGAGAGTTTTTACAAAAAACATGTTTTATTGAAAGGTCATCTGACTTTGGAAAAGAGCACCTCTTAAAGCATTGTTTGAATATGCATTTAAACTCTGTCTCATTCCTTTAAGTTTCTCCTGATTGATGGAACATCAGGCATTAACTCTGACTTGGTTCCTAAAACTGCGGTGCTATCCATTTCCATTTAAGCTTAAGAAGAATAACAGATCCTAGTATTTTTTATGACGGTGATTTATTTATATGTCTCTTTATTCAGAGATAATATGAAAGGCCTATTCATCATATTCTTGTATGATATTCCTACTCTATGCATTCTTTAAAGTGTTATAATATTTTTACTATAATAGCAAAAATAACATACTCTAAAACCTACTGTAAAATATCCATCATTGGAAACATTTGGTTATTAATGAAAACAGAATATTACCCTAAAAAATGGGCTCTACAATTTTTTAAGATTTGAAAGAAAATAAATACCATTTTTTTCTGACGCAAGTTTCAGGAAGCTTCCAGTTCTCAGTTTGAATCTACATATAAAAAATGTTTTGAATTCTCAAAATCAGCATCTAAGATTCTCTAATTTTATAACCATTATGTGCACATCTCTTGTGTTGTGATCCACAGGCAGAATTTTCCCTTAGCAGCTCCCCGTTGTTCTCGAAGATAGCATAAAAAGATGAAATAATATAATGGTGGTAACCAAGCTTCTAAACACATCAATCTTTTATTCATATAATATTCATGTTATTATTCCTCCTGTAGCTGCTTTTTATAGAATCTTTCTTCATTAAATTTCTGGTTTGACAAATGGGACCAGATTATAGTCATATCTTTGTAAGTCACTTGATATATTGCTGTTGGGCTGATACTTTGTAAAAATTCTAGCAATATTGAGTTCTTCTTCTTATTTTTAGATATCCTAAAATAAGAGTATCTTTAGCTATTTCTTTGCATTGATGTTATCTAATTTTTACCAGGTTTATACTGGTTATTGACAGTAAATGTAAAAATGAATGTTGAGATGCTATCAATATTAATGTAGGTGTCAAACCAACACCAGTCCTTAATATACGTAAGAACAAGGACTTTTTACCTTGATACATAAAGGCAGTCATGTGTAAGATTTAATACACATCCTCATCTGTCTTGTCATAGGTCCAGCCATGCTGATGTGCTAATGTGTAGGCCACCATTTTCTTTTTCTTCATACAATAGAATAAAATTCATGAATGACAGTCCACAGCTCCCCTCTGTAATTATTTTGAGGACAGAATATACAACACATTTCTGCCAGGTTACTATTAGAGTTAAAGCCTATGACTTATTTAAACACCTGAGCAGCCTGTAATTAGCAAAACAACCAACCTTCAAAAATTCATTCTTATGCATATTGACAGATTTTCTTCAAAAAACGTTAAGTGAAATTTTCTGTATTAATACAACACTATAATGGCTTTAGTTTCTGTTTCTCAGCCTAGATTGTCAGAATTTTAAGACAGTGTGGCAATAAATATTCTAATTATGCAACCTTGATGTGTTTACTGAGTCTGCAATAGTAGACTATTTCTATTACAAAACTCACCAAATTAAAAAGTGCAATAATCAACCCATAGTTAATATCAGCCTGTTCTCTTTATTTCTAACAAATCTAACCATTCAGCTTTAATATCTTATATAGAAACAACTTGATCAAACCTTAATATTCTGTTAGTTCAAACTAGCAGAATTTTTAAAATCATGGTTAAAAAACATTGAAAAATTCTTTACATAAATTTACAAGAGAAGCTTTTGTTTTCATAGTAACTTTCTATAAGGAGAAGTATTGGAATATTTATGAGGCATTGTCATATTGAGTCAAACGAATTTTATTTATATGGGATAATAAGAACATAACTGACAGGTCTACATATTAGTGAGAATTATTTGTAGTAGTCTAGATATTTCGAATATATTTTATAAATATTTTTCTGCAGAAGCTATACTAGCATGATTTACCATGACCATCCAATATAAACTTTAAAAAGTGAAGTATCACCATAGAAATAATCCCAACTGGATCAACAGATGTGGAGAAATTAGGCATTTGTTGAAGAGTTTAGACTAAGGTGTCATGATTTTCTCATTTATGTAGATTGTCCTGAGGCAAGTGAGGGTCTTATTTGCATGTTTTCTATTGTCTCTGTATGTATTCCTTTGTACTAAACTGGTTATCTATTGAGGAAATATCCATGAAGGTTATTATTGAGTCTGAATTGACTTGCCAATGATTATGAAAAAAGCAAATGTTTGTTTGCTTTGGATTCTTGAACTCCAGGAACCCCTAAAATCATCCTGGAGTCCTGGTGCTCACTTGATTCTCTGCTGTAGATGAAGAAATGAAGACATGGAAAATTTTTTACTTGTAGACTTAGGGAGTTCCTTCATCACAGGAATGAAACTAATATTTGAAAAGTTGTGTGATTCTATAATACACACCTTTAACTGTGCTCAAAACACTAATCATCTTCAGGGAGAAGGAGATATTTTGAGACTAAACTATATATATTAGAAACATTTCCATGATAACCCCTGCCATTGGGCTGTTGGGAATTAGCAAATATTTTCTGTTTGTCATTCTCTTTCCTTACCAAAATGTACACCAGAGAAAGCTACAAGCATCATATAGACCAGGTGAATGGGGAACACAAGACATGAAGTCAGACACTGGTCATCACAATGTTACTATTGAAGCAATATATATAGAAAGACTTGATGTGAGATACTTAGAATCAGAGAATGAAGGAATGTGATGTTATCACATGTATATCAAATTTTATAAGTATTTATAAATATCACATGTCAAATTTTATAAGTATTGTTATTTTACTAATTGTGATTTTTAAAGCCCATAATGTACATTAGGTTTGTTAATAACCCTGGAAAACTAATTTGTATAAACAAGAAATAGGTAAGATATAGTACATCATCCCAGCTGAATGGTGTAGGGATAAAAGCCAAAGCCTTGAGTGTCCTTGGACAAGCACTGTAACACTAAGTTATATTCCTAGGCTCACACTGTGTTTTTACATAAGCTATAATAATGTTTTAATTTGTGATATGGTAATTAAAGCATTGACACAAGATTCAGCGTAATATTCCTAGAGATAAAACTTCCATCATGGATCATGATCTGCAATCTGGAAGTCAGAAACCCCTGGCAGGGAAACACATAGTTCACCACACTTTTGAGTTTAGAAGGTTTAGGACAATGTTTACTACTATGGAATAAAGCTCAAAGCATGGCATTTATTGGCAGTCACCAATCATAGCCTGATTAGTTGTAATTTTCTGGAAAAATCCAATGACCAATTTATTTATTTTGCTGTG
The DNA here is from genome assembly GCA_028555095.1 of Dicrostonyx torquatus. Lineage (NCBI taxonomy): Eukaryota > Metazoa > Chordata > Mammalia > Rodentia > Cricetidae > Dicrostonyx > Dicrostonyx torquatus. The sequence goes on along the minus strand of JAQHUG010000083.1, from coordinate 5,973,113 downwards.
AGTCCAATCTGTTTACTTAGGGTTATTTGCATCTTTTCTTGTAAATACCATTGTCATTATATATGAATAAATGTTACATATACCATATTTGAGCTGTTTTTTAATTCATCAAAAATTACATTACTTTTTATTGGCCTGCGATTGGATTAAATCCAACCCTAAAACTGTCTTTGCATTTCAGGTTACAGTTTAAGGGTGACGGATGTATGACTGTAATCAAGTGTTATACGATGAACTAAAAATGGGCTGATGGGAGCCTCAACAGAGTACTAAATCTGATTCAAAATAGAGAGCAGCAGAATATGAGAACTTGCAGTCTGTGCAAGATTTAAACATCAGGAGAAGAATGTGGTTAGGTCATGATCCTCCAGACAGAGTTAAGCCACAGGGAGTGCTGGAGCAGACAGTATGCAGTTTAGAGAAAACACAGGGTGCGTGAGTAGGAAGCAAGGCTGAAAGCATGAAGTAGGCCTAGGAAAAGGCCATTAATGGTTAACAGTGATGATGATCACAGCAGACCTTCACTAAATAATATGTGGGGAAGGCATCGTTTAAGTCTCCTCTACAGTTCTGCTTTCTTATTCTCACGTTAATGGTGACCAGCTGGTACTATAATGCTCCCCACTTCAAAATGAGAAAATTGAGAGTTCTTTTGGGAGAAATGACTTGCCTGATAGTTTATACAAGTCGTAGCTCTCAAGATCATTGAGGACCAAGCAGTTTGGAGTTGTCTCAGGGAGCAATCATATTAGAGTAGAAAATACTTCTTTCCCAACATGACCTGAAACTCATGATCTTTTAGTATTGTTCACTCAGTTGTTCATATTTTATAAACAAAATTAGTTTCTTCTCCTTCTTTCTACTCTTCCTCTTTTTCCTCTCTCCTCCTGTTTCTTTTTATAAATTATTAGCCTCCCTCCTCCAAACTGTATTGTCATGTATCCCTCATCAATGATATTCCACTGCATCTCCTGCATAAAACAATTACACACTGAATTCTTTGATTATTAATATTCCTGCTCCAGTCTTGCTTCTGGGCTCTTGGTTTTGATTATCGTGCTTTCTATGGTTTTGTGTTTAGTGGACGTCCCATTTCTTCTAATGTAACTTCTCCACCTCGCAGTTTGCAGCACTGGCTCTAGAAGAGCCCCACTCATGGCCTCTGCTTTAGATTTGCTGTACTAGATGTCAGACACTAAAATGACGCTTTGACATATTGAGAGACGTGGAAACTTTTTACTTGGAAACTTAAATAATCCCAAATCAGCGGTGGTTGCTGTCATTTATTATATATATTATATGCTAATATATTATCAAATAATCTTATTTCATGGCAAAGAAATGTATGTAAAGGAAAAATTATATTCAAAATGAGAGTCTAAGATCTTGACCTTAAAAGTGAGCTGTTTGACTTGGTCTTTATTAATGTGCTGTGTATTCTTTAATGAGATTTATCAGTCTATGCTAGCATGTTGTCCATGTTTGCTTGATGATTAAATTAAATACTCCAATAAAATAATTCATGAAAACATTTATTTCACACCAGTGTGTTATTTTTCATTCTGGAAAGTTTACAGCCAGAGTATTTATGTGTCATTATGTAGGTTGACAAAGAAATCAGCTGGGTTGGTATTAAGTGACTTCCATTATGGTTGCCTGTTGGCTCATATAGGGCAAAACCAACACATGATTGTAGAAGTCCTCAAAAAAGCAATCAAGCGTTCTGGCCTAAATCCACTCTCGGATGAGTAGGAATTAATATCAAAGAGTGCATCAACAGACTGTTTTGACTGTCTACAAGATGGCAAATAAACATTTTGGCTAAATTCCACCTTTTGATTATAACATAATAGTTCAATTTAAAAGAAACATTTATATGAAGTGCTCTAATGGGGATTCATAGAGCAAAATTACCAAGGATAACGAGTGAGGCTTTAGACTCTGTGCTGTGGAAAAACAGTATTTTGTTAGGAAATAAACAAATGAATATCATGGTAAGCAATTCTTTTTTAACTCTCTACATTAATAAAAATAGCAAAATGACAACAGAATCTCATTTTCACCTTATGTTATGAAGACAGTACATTTAACATTTAAGCAGTTTAAACTGATTTAGTCAATAAAAACGAGCATTCAGGATCAACACAGATCATGGATCTTAAGTATCCAGTTTACTCATCTTAGTTAATCAAATTAGTTAGGCAATTACCAAATCTCCACTTCAATTTGTGGATTTGAGATCTGAATTATCTTGATTTGTTTGTCAGGGTTTTTGAAGTTTAATTTCTGAGCTTTTACCCAGCCTGACCTGAGCACAGAGGAGAATGGGTGACCCGTCATTCTTGGATGAGTAATAGCAACTCATTATCTGAACTAGAAAATAGTATCATATTATTAAAAGAGAATGGTCAGTTCTAGTAGCATCATTTTAGCTTATCATATAATATGTAAACATGCATCCATATGCATGGAAAAGTCATTTATCAGTCTGTCACACTCAGCCACAACTTCTGTGGTGTTGGTTTTCTATGTAAATATGTATTAGAATTTCACTTAAAATAATCCATATTGACTTGATTTTGCTTCAAATTAGATGTCATGTGGCAAACCAACAGCTTGTGAAACATCCCTTCCTCATTACTTTATAATTTATTTCAAAATTCAAGAGTTGTTTGATTGATACATATCTATATTTGCATCTTAGAGTACTGGGGAAAACTGTTCTACACATCTGGCTATATTTTAATAAATTACTTTATATAATTAAGTGGTCCAGGAAGCATACTTTACACTAAAATTGTTCAGGACTCTAAAATTGACAATAATAATGGCTTGTTTATCTCTTACCTCATGAGGACTGTGATGGACTTTTTTAACTTGATACTCATCACAGGCGTATTTCTTTGGCTGTTATTCTATTATTTTTTAATCTGAATATATACATTACATAATCTAACAAAATGACATGGAGAAGAAGGTTTTCTTCTCCAACATGGTTCCTACATACTTGTTATCGGGTACGACAATAAGAAATTATTGTTAAAAGAATATTATTGAAAACTTTACAGACCACATTTCACAAGGAAAATATGTTGTTATTTAGATGTATCACATATTCGTATTTAGGATATATTAGCATAAAATAAAACTGATAAGAAGGTCTGAAATTATTAATTTAATAAAAGAGCATATAATTCTCTATTAATGAGTCAACAAGTAATCCCTGTCAAGGAAATGAATGCTGTATGGTTCTAGTCTTGTCAACCCAGTGACAATGGTTTTCTTTTTGTTTGCTTGTTATATTTTGGGGAGGTAATGTGAAAGACAGCTTTTGTAACATTCAGCACCATAATCCCCAGGTTGGAAAGCTTCAGTTATAGAAGCTTGCTACCTTTTGAATACCAAAGACTCAAGTCTGAGCTTTTACCCAGCCTGACCTGAGCACAGAGGAGAATGGGTGACCCGTCGTTCTTGGATGAGTAATAGCAACTCAGCCAGAAAAGAATTTTTAGAGGGCTCTGCCATTCACACTATTAAAAACAAAACAAAGCAAAACAAAATTCTTGTTAGATGGTTTCTCACAAGGAATGATGCAGAAACACTTTTAATAAGTTCTTTTGCTTAATATTTTATTAGAATTGCTAAAGCAAAGACAATTTTAAAAATTTTAATAAAACTTTGGGTTAAAAATAACCCCCCATATTTCTTTTTTTTCCCTTTTGGGCAAATACGTATTTTTCTTGGTGTCCAAAAAGTACTTTTTAATAAGCAAGGTTTTTTTGAATTATAGAAAACTCTCCCACTTTGTAAAGAGTCTCTCTCTGTCTCTCTCTCTCTCTCTCTATCTCTATGTCTGTCTCTCTGAGACACGTTATCTAGCACTGTAAACCTGGCCTCTCTGGTGCCTTGACCACTTTTTCTTATTATCTGTTTCCAAGGTAAATGTTATGTACATTTTTGGGAATGGGAAAGCACTCTAGCTTTTTTTTTTCTATTTTAAAGTAAAAAATTTCTTATGTTTTTAAAAATTTATATCTATTTTATATACATTGGTGTTTTGTCTGCTTGTATGTCTGTGTGAGGGTGTTGATCGTCTGGAACTGGAGTTACAGATAGTTGTGAGTTGCCCTGTAGGTGCTGGGAATTTAACCTGTGTCCTCTAGAAGATCAACCAGTGCTCTTAACCACTGAGTTATCTCTCCAGCCTTGATTTCCTATGCAGGGAGCTGTTTACATAATTACAAATATTCATTTGCAGTTTGACAATGTGTTTCAAAATAGTATGAACACTGAAGCTGTAGAAAAAATTGGAGGGTATATGTTTTTATGTCCATGTTATATTTCAATGTTGGAATGCTTTATTCTTTGCAATAAATTGTGAACTTAGATTAAGAAAGAAAAATCATTCTTGTATGAGAGTTCTCAGGAAACAGGATGTTAATCTCAGAATTGAATGCCACTAGAGGAAATAGTGAAGCTTCTTAGGGGTTCCATGTCTTCAATAGTATAAATGCTGTGGGATAAATTATGTCTAATGTCTACAGTTCTATTCTGTGATTAGTATATATTTTCTTGCATATAGCAGTAAGATGTAGTGTGTATTAAACTTGTAGATTATGCTATGAGAAAATGTTCTTTTCTACAAAGACTGAATGTCAGTGAATAAATATATCACATTATGTAGGAATTTGCATTATGACTTTGATAAGCAGCTTTTAGTTATATAATCCTGAGACCTAATAAAAGAACCCTGCAGATATAATTTTCAAACTTGAAATTTATTTTTTCAGGGGACTTTGGAACTTGGATACAAAGGGGTGGTTAGCATCCATTTGATTTGTGTAACATTTGTAATCAAAAAGTGGAAAACACAAGGCTTAAAAAACAGAACTCTGATTCATCCTTAGCTGTTGCAGTAAGACAGATGATTCTGGAGCATCAGATCAGCAAGAACTCTTGAGGGACATGCAGTGTTCATCCACAGCATGAAGATGCATCACTGCGGTGTGAGGAAAGATAGTTGAACTAAGAAAGCAAGGAACAGATTTGTTCCAACTGATCTTACTATTTTCAAGTACTTAGTAATCAGGACAGGTGTCAATTAAAGCTAGCTGACAATAAATCCTTTGAATAATATTAGGGTTTCTCAAGCTTTGTGCCTTAAGGGGCAAAAGAGAATGACTCCAAGATTAATTACCACAATGGCTTATTCCCATTAAGAAATGTAACAGAATGTTCTGTATCCTGAATTTATTATTTGTGTTCCTATTAATACAATCACTAAAACCATTGGGGTTTAATAATACTAGAAGACCACTGAACATGAATAATGCTTTGGGCTAAACGGAGGTCTAGAATTGGGCTTTGGTGCATATAGATGCTGCTTGCCTCGTAGGAAGCTGTTTATCCCAGGGACTGCCTGATGTAGATTTTACCTCCATGGCATTTTAGGATCAACAAAGTCATAAAACGTGCCTGGGGCTCCATTGTCCACTGGTTTCTCAACACAGTAACTAATTGCAGGTAAACTTAGCTGCAGAGTGACATTTCTCCCAGCTCCTCCATCTGCTCTTTCTTGACACCCCTGCCATTAACTGTCATTTTCCTTTAAATAGACGGTGGATCTGAAAGGCCAGCTCCACATTGCATCACTTCAGATTAGGGGCAGTTCCTTTGAGTGGAGCACTGTTTAGGCGGCAGAAAGAAGTCGCCGACCTTTCTGGAAACACGTTGCTGTGGGGCCTTAATTAGCACTGACTCCAGCCATTGCTGAGGAGCTCACAAAGAACACACATCATTTCTCTATTTAGGAAGTTAGTGTCTGACCTAATAACTTGTTCAAACTCGGAGGACACTGTAACCTCCTGATAACAATGAGCATTGCTGGGCACTTCACCTCCTGCGAAGCATAGAAGATGGAGAAGTATGTTACCTCCCATGGAATGGAGAATTTTCCCTGCCTTTAATTAGGAGTGAAGTGGCAATCCAGAGAGAAAGGAAGAGACACACACACAGAGAGAGAGAGAGAGAGAGAGAGAGAGAGAGAGAGAGAGAGAGAGAGAAAGGGAGAGGAGGGGAGGTGAGGGGAAGAAAGGGGAGAGAGATGGAGGAGAATTATTGAACACTGAAACACAGACTTTTGTCAAATATATACACTTAAAATTAATTTAAATTAGTCTATATCTTAACTTTATGCACTTGAAATATTTTAAACCACATTTACCTATGAACTTATTGATTTATCTCAAATGACATTTAGAGATGCTAATTTTTTAAAATAAAGTAAATTAGATTAGTATTCCAAATTCCTAATACATTTAAGTTATAAAGAACATGGAGCCTCTTGTGCAAATGCATATCTTTAGAAATAAACTCACATGAAAATGCATTGATTTATTTTCAGCTTCTAAAGCCCTCAGAGGTGAATTTTGAGGGGCAGGTGTATTGGCTGCTGTGAAAATAATTACTCTTTACCTCCTTCCCAAGGATTGGCAGTCTTTAACATAGTTGGATTTGATACCAGTGTCAGCCAAGGTGGACTCATTTAAGACTAGTCATTTCAGTCAAAGATGATGAAAAAAACGGCTGTATTTCCATTGTGTTCCTTTTATAGACTTTCTTTCCTTTCTCATTTTTTTAACCCCCCTTTTTGTATGTGAAACCCAGTAACTTCTGTGGTCAGTAGTGAGATCATTATTGACCAATAAAGCACTAAATATGAAGAAAATAAAGATGATACTAAAGAGTGTCTACGATTATTTTGATTAGGAAGGCTCGTTCGCTGTCACTATTGAAGTAATTAATGCACTCCACTTCAAATTGATTCTCTTAAACAGAAAAATCTGACCCAGTGCAGGCTAGGTCTTTCTCTTCTAAGTCATGAACCCAAACAGCATTTTAAGTGTTTTAATGGAACTGTCTTCTGTGATAGTATAACACTCTTGCTATTAAAAATGTGGCATGTCATAGCTTTCTGACTTTGCTAGAACTGTGTTCTTGGGACTGTATTTGGCACAATAAGACCCACAACCAAAGTATCTATATTAACTGAAATAATTTAAAAGTTAGAAAGACGGTTGAACCGATTCCACTGGAAGGTCAGGATTTTCTGAAGTGACAGAAATATATGAATTCTTACTTTCCCAGCTGTGAGGTTTAAAGTGGACATTGTTGTGCAGGCAGATTGACCCCACAGCTTACTATTCTAAGAGCTTCCTCATGCTTTTGTCAAGTTAGAAGAAACTCAAAGAGGAAGAACTGGTGAAAAGGTGTTTTGGCATGTTCTCCATCATATATGATCACCGATTGTGTCTGCCCAAGTGCTATGCGCCCTCCAATGATGATTACAAATTTTGGCACTAATAATAGGCTGAGTACAATCAATTCTATGCTATAATATTAATGTCAAACTGGAACAGTATTCAGTGCAGACCATAATCGTTCCCAATCTTCATTTTTCCGCTGTCCATTTTTTTTGAGGCAAGGTTTCTCTGTAGGGCCTGTCCTTGAACTAGCTCTTGTAGACCAGGCTGCCTTCGAACTCACAGGAATCCACCTGCCACTGCCTGCCGAGTGCTGGGATTAAAGGTGTGTCCCACCACCACCACCCGGTTCCAATCTTTTTTTTAAGAGCCAAAAAAAGGTATTTGTACTTTTGTAGTTTTACTTAAAAATAATGTTTTATGAATATAGTTCTTGTAGTTGGGTGTGTAGCAAAAACATTTTGTAATGTCAGATCTAATTAAAATAGAATGCAGTGAGGAACATGGTTGGCTCGTCATTCTTTTTCCTCAGCAGAAGGAAAGCTTTTCAGTGGCTGAGACCCATCTCCATGAACATGATCACGTTTCACTGTCTCTGCTAGGCTGCCAGCCCCCTAGCAGAGATTCAAGTATGAAGTAGCTTCCTCCACCACCTCTTGAAATTCTCAGGAAAATGAACTTGATATATTCAGCTATTTTTCCCTGGTAAAGGAAAAACAAATGATTAGCTAAAAACAAATGCAAGTCTGAGTTTAGAATGTAAAGCCTGCCTTGTATTAGACAATATGAAAAAGATAGAAATTACCTTGGAAAAGAATGTTAGTTACTTTAAATTTAAATTTTTGTCATCTATATAACAAAACAATTCAGATATTTACACGAAAGTCCTCCAATTTGCTTCAATTTGCTGGTTTGGGTAGTAAAAGACTTATTGTTCATCTTTCAGGTAGACTCACCAATACCTATTAGAAGCATCTCTGTTAGAAATCCTAACATCAACTGTTTCCACATAGGTATTGAAATGCTTAGTGAAATAGGAGGTTATGGGATTGTGCTGGAAAGACAAGGGCCCAGGATGCTCGTTTATGAAGCCAGCAGGAAAGATGACTGTGTAGGAAAGATATCTAGAGAAAATCTTGGATCTTTCAAAGGCTGAGAACCTAAAATTTAAACTTTAAACAGCACATCTAATTGGAGGGAACAGCATATATTGGGTAATAATGTCACTCGTAGCAAAAGATGGCAGTTTGACAGAAATGACATCATTCTAGCATACGTAAGACAGCTAACCACTACATATTATTATAATAATCATATCAATTTAGGAGAGAAATAGTATCTAATGGCTGTACATTGGAGAGTGATGACATTAGTAGAGTTATACATGCACATAAAGCTATGAAATAGAACTGAAGATGATTTCTCAGTCTAGCACAGCATCTGGAAGCTTATTTTTAGAGAAACTAGAGTGTAATGTGTGTTTTGCCTCCCTTATCATTGGGAAAATTGTTAGGGGTGAATCTCGATTTTTGGTGTTCTTAAATGTGTGCCAAGATGTGTCTTGTAGTCTTCATCAACATAATACCCACTTTCATCTGGACCATGGCATGGTGAGGAAGAGCAATAGCTTGTTAAAGCAAGTGCACAACCCTTCAGTGGTTGATGATACCAGAAGCGTGTTAAATAAGTGCTATTGTCTAAGCTCTACCATAGAGAGTGTTGAGTGCCAGAACCGCAAGTAAGTCTGAAAACTTCAAGTGACTAATACTTATTTGTAACAAAATGAAAGTGCTATTGCTGCTCTTCCTGACAGTGTTGTTATACCTGGTTAGAAAGTCAAAATGTTCTAATACATTATAAAATATGATAAATGTAGTTTATTATTCTATTTTCCATTTCCTGATTCCTCACCCTTCTCAACTTATGATTACTTACTTTGGTTTATTGAATGGTTTCTAATAAAGGCTAACAGTTCCCAGATACAGGCGCTGTGTGATGGTGTACTGATAATGTAGGAAGGAAAGACTGTGTCTCCTCTAATTTAAAGTATGTGGATCTTCTTGGCCAACAGAAACTAAAAACCAGTGTAGCCATAGCAGCTCTGATTCCAAGAGACCCATGATCATTGTTGCAAATCCACTCTATCTCTGTCTTCTTAACGTGACTCAGCCTAGGAACAGTATCAGTGGGTTTTCTAGTTTCCTCAGGTGTGCAACTTAAAAAAGAAAATCTCATCATAGGCTATAGAAATGGTTACTAAACAACTCCCGTTTTATCATAATTTTAGTATTTGCTATTGTCTATGAGTAATATATTTTCTACAAACTACAGCTTGGTTTTAAGAAAAGTCCAGTTTTAAGCAATATTCAGTGACCCCTCTTCCTTACTTTAATCAACTTGTTCTGCTGAACAAGGCATAGAATTGATAGCTGCTATTGATTGTATGTAGCATTACCTAATCTTCACTAAGTGTAGGAAGCTTTTCGGATTCAGAAAGGTGGCAAAAAATGTCTAGTAATGATGCTGCTGGGAATTCAAGCTCAATACTGTGGTCAGTGTGAAAGTGATGTAACTACGAGATGCATTTTATTACAAGCCTGTTGGTTTTGCTAAACATTTGACCCGTGTAATTTGTGAAGTTTTGGGGTGCGTGTGTGTGTGTGTGTGTGTGTGTGTGTGTGTGTGTGTGTGTAGGATTAGTATGTATAGTAGATGTTTGCATGTTTCAGTACATTACAATGTTATTAGTAATTTCTTCTACTATTAGTATGGTTGTTTGCATAAAAGAAAGCTAGTATTGAAACTTTAAAAAATTCACAGATAAGAAAGAGTTTAACACCACAAACTAGGATGAAAATTGCATTAGAAATTTAATATAGAGGAAGAGGACATGAAATCATTACTAAAACAGATATAAACCTGACCTTCACTGTGGTTCAGTAATTATCCTAGTCCACACTATGGTGTATGTATCATGATTTTTCCTTTTCTCTCTTTGTTTTCATTTTTATCTGGGTACTTCACTAGTGAGTAATTGCTAAAGGGAACCCATTATGCAAGGCAAGCATACAGTTTGCAAGTGAATTTGCTTGTAGCTATTGCCACATTTGAACCTCACTAATGTATGTAAATTAAAACCTCTGGTATTCGGAATTGCTCTTGTTTGAAATAAAAACAGAATCTGATCATTACAATCTGCAAGCCAGGTATTATCACTGGACTAGTGAGCCGCTGATGATGAATTGTACTGAGTAGCTGGTGGATAGAATATCTTATCTCCGCTCTCTACCACACAGCACTGCATAAAGTAAGAATGATTCATCAAGCATGAGAGCTACTGGTTTATGAAATTCATTGCTCAAGGCAAGTGTATTTTTTAAAATTCAAAAGACAAAGCAACTCACAAGGGTTATTTAGTAATCAGTGTGGATCACTTCTAGGTAGAAAACTTAGTGGAAAGGAATTAAAAATACATTTGCTGTACAGGAAGCTTTATTGTAATGTGGGATATGATTTGAACACTGTCCATCAAAGGCTCTTAATTTGACTATGTTTATTTGAATGCCAGCTCTTTTTTAAAAATCAAAATTACATAATCAATTATAACGGAATCACGAGTTGACTAAGACAATGTTATATTCATAGAACATGAGCTTGCATCATTCGGGGTACTTCTCCTGCAGAGGGGATTTTGTTTATTCACACAGACATGTAAAGAGGAGAGGCACAATATAAAGTCATCTTTCTTCCATATTTACAATAAGAATGTTTCATTTCTTCTTGTGTATTGATGTCCCAAGGCAATGCTCCAAATGAAAAGATAATAACTTATGAAGAAGTGTCAAAAACTAATTAAGTTTTGTAAGTTGTTTTTCCCTCTCACAGGGTATATTTTTCATCACACTGTCCAGTCACATGCTGAGATTCTTGCTAACATTATCACATGCCAGTCACACCAAGTCTCAGTGGTGCCTCTCCTCCTGTCATTATTTTCAGCATCAATTAATTTTCCCCTGACCTCGCCTTCAGAGAACGTCGCAGAGAGTCATCAGCACATGCTTTGCAGTCTATTTTGAAGGCATTAGGCCACTGTGTGCATTCATAAATGGAGTCAGCCAAACATTATATTTTCTCACCTGCAGGGTTGCCTAGTAACCTGAATTAAGGATTTTCACCATGCCTTCAAGACAAATAAACAGGACTGGAAGGCACGTTGACCCAGGTGGGAGAGTCAGACCTATTGATGGAGAGCAGAATTGCGAACAGCCAATAGGAAACAACGATGCTCATTAACATTCATTGCGGAAACTGTTTCCATAACTAAGTAAATCTGTTTCACCAGGCTAAGAGAACACTCGAGAACAGGATTCTCTCTCACCCATTTTCAAGTGTTTATTAAGCCATGTTTTGATTCTCCCTTTTATCTCACTATCTTTATTTCAGGTCTAGAGTGTACCATTTCTATTTCCTTAATGAGGTATTGATTAGATTGTGAAAATATTAAAACACCACCTAGAAATGCTTCCTTGTCATGATGTGAATATAGGTTCCTGGAATGCCTTGACTTCCTCCATGTGATGCTAAGTCTCTAGGCCACCTTTATGCTGCTGTCATTCACCTTTTCTTGGGACCCTAAATGCAAGGAATTCCCTCAGTTGTTGTATTGTTAGTGAGAAGCAAGACGAGTGTGTTGCTGGAGGTGGGGGCTCCTCTGTGACACTGGCACCCTGTGTCCTCAACCCAACAGTTACATTCCTTCAGAATGCGAAAGAGTATGAGGTGCATACATCGTGGGGAGGGCCTTGTGGGTGGGATAAGGGTCAGTTTCTTTTGGAAGGTACAAAGCACAGGAGTAGCACAATTAGGATGTTGGCACATCCTGGCAGGCCTCTGCAAATGATGGTGTCAGGCCATCCATGGGTTGAGGGTGGCAGAAGTGATATTCACCCCAGCACGATGGAAAGAAACGCCCTGTTTGATAAGAGAAAACAGACAATTTATGTCCACCCTGAAGAGTTACCAGCTACTGAGCCATTCCTGTGGGTCAAGTGCCGCATTTGCATTTTGATGGGATGTTATCAAGTAATTAATGCACCAGTCAGGATTTATTACCTCAGGAGCGAACTGAAAGGTTCATTACAAAATCGGTTTCACTTGAAGATAGGCATTTCCTCAGAGTTAGCTTTTGACATGTTGTTCCTCGCTCTCCCTGCCCGTGGCAGCCATAGTGGAAGGCCAGTGAGGTGAAATTCATTGCTTAATAAGGGCATTCACTTTGGGTATTCTTGTGACAATGAATGTATACATCAGGGCCGCACCGCCTTGTCAGTGTAATTGCTTCGTGTGCTCCTTAACAAGCCAATCTTAATCAGTCTGGACCACGTTATGAATAATTTAGGGATCGGCAGACTTCACGCTTAATAAGATGTACTAGATTGTAAAACTTCAGTGCACTGTTTATAGAAAGCATGCAAAACACTTTTAGTTTTTATTAGCAGCAAGCGAAAAACAAGCAGTGAGTTACTCTAACATTTGCCATTTGCGAGCAACAGCTGTGTTTCTTAAGGCTGTAACCCCCTCCACTTTTGTTGAAGGCCACAGTTCGGCCTCTCGAGTCTTCTAAGCCTCAGTGAGACATAATGGGAAATTTGAGCAGGCTATGAGATTAAAGCTTCCAATCGATGGCCAACCAGCAATTGTCATTTTAGAAAACATTCTTTTATCTTTTTAAATGCAAAACAGACCCTATTTTCAAGCCATTTCCGATGGCCAAATTACCTTTTTTGTTGTTGTTGTTGTAGCACGCATGAATTTTTAACTTAATTGACTAGACTGAATGGACGTGAAGCCTTCTAAATTTTCTTCTTAAAAAAAAAAAAAAGAAAGAAAGAAAAATAGAAAGATGTCTCTTTCCATTCTCTTACAATGCGGTTGTCATTTCGTACTGACATTTCTTGGCGCTAGGCAAGATGGAGCTATTGTCAGCCTCCAATAGAAAGATTTAGCCTTATAAAGGAAAGGCAGGAATGAATAAAATGAGAAGAATGAACAGATCTTTGCAAGGTTATTAAGATTTCTGCATTTAATAAATAGAGCTTGATTTAAAAGGACTATTTAACCTTATTGTTTTAAAAGAGCTCTCTGTCCTCCATCTTACCTCAACATTTGTGAGCTGTAAGTCGTCCACAGAGTAATGCATCACTCAGTTTATGACATCTTATAAAGGCATTGCAGGCATTAGAACCAGGTGCTTCAACCATTTTCCTTTTCTGCTCCTGGCCTATTGTTCTCTTCTAACTGAAACGGAAAGAATTTCGTTCGGCCCAGCTTCACTTTTTATCATTTTATTTAGATCAAGACACATTCTAATAACCATGTTCTCTTGTTTGGCATTGTTGCAAATAATAAAATGTATGTGTGCATGGGAGTGTGCCCATACTGACAGAACAAGGACCAATACACTGATATATGTTGGGGAAAAAAACGGTGCATTTTTTTGTAATTTGCTGAAGTATTAAAAAGAGGGCATTGTTGGAAATGAATTTATGAATCAAAAATATGCGTGGCAGTAAATGAAAAACAACTTCAAACCTATTCCTCAACCTATAGCTGGGCCATCATGCGCCTTTGTTCTTGGGCAGGTTAATAGAGATTGAGGAGATGGGCAGAGGAAGAGCGGTGCAATTTTCTGCTATTTAAGCTTGGCGAAATGGCACTCTTCAGGAAGCAGAAAAAAGTATGAAAGCGTAATAGGCATTTTAAAAGTAGAAGTCCATATAGCTGCTTGAGGGATTCTCAGATTTAGGCATGCATAGAATCGCGAATGAGATAATCAGCATTGTGAAATTGAAACCTGTCTGCTGCCTGCTGCTGTTCTTCCCTCTTTCACTGGAGTGATTTGTAACACTCATCTTCTTCAGGCAAGGCAGGCTTCAAGATTATCCAGAACTGTCAATAGTAATTGCCAAAGTATTTTATTACCTACAGAAAATCAAAGGAATTTTATAACCAACAGTTATCAAGTTTCAATACACGGTATAAAGAGAGCAATTTTAGTTGGAATACAATCGTGTTTGGCTTGCTTTAATGCTCTGAGACAATTCCTGTGCAACCAACTACAACGTTCACTGTATTTAAGCTAGAGGCAAGAATACGCATATGTACTTGTAGCTTAAAACATTACACAATGCCTACAAGCTTCTGCTAGCAAGTGGTTTTTAATTGCCTTACAAACCCTGCCTTGGCTAATTACTTCTGCAAAGAAAGGGTTTTGTGAAACTCAAGATGACATTTGAAGTTCTGCCATTAAAGAAATATGGTTTAACTGGGGCATCCCCTGTACAGTATGGTATGAGATGTGCCTTTGAACTAGAAAATGGGACTCTACAAACTTTGGAATTAAAATGAGGGCATCATTGTGCACACACAGAGGGCTTTTGCACTACACTGAAATCAAGACTATTAGCTTTAGCATTAATAATTATTTTTATGCCAGAGGAATAGCCACGTTCAAGTAGTTATTCAATTTTTGAGACTCAATGCTATTTTTTGTAGGAAATATAAAAATGTAAAAAGCTCCCACAAAACTTATGCTTACATTGTAATGAAAGTGTCCTTATTAGAAAAGAGAAAATAGAATTTTTTTCACATCTTCAGGTACTCTTTATATATGAAGCCCTAGGCCACAGAGAAAAGGCAAGAAAAAGCCTTTTTTTTTTGTCCTGACTTTCATGACTCTGAGACCCAAAAGTGTGATGTTTCCTATGATACCACATTTTTCACTGCTTCCTGTCAGCATACTTGAGCTGGTGACCAACAGTAGGCAATATCCATTTAACTGTAAAGGCCATTTAGCGTAAAGACACAAGTTTAGTTTAAAATATTTATGAGCAAGGGAAATTCCTCTGCCTAGTGCTGAAACAAAAATCTAAACCTTTTACTTTTTTTTTTTTTGAATGCGAATTGAAGTATGTTTGTGAGGGGGACAGGAGGGTAATAAAAGTTCTTTTCATTTTTGAAAATTAATAATTTTCTAAAAGAAGTTAAAACTTTAAAATTACTATAAAATGCATCTTGGTAGTTAGGGATATACCTTTCCTTGTAAATATTTATTCCAGACTAGTTCTTCCCTATTTGCTCTAACTTACTAGGCCTTTCTTCCATGTCTTCGTTTGCTATTTTAGTTAGTTTGTTTGTTTTTAGATGGGAGTACGGTGGAGATCTGAGACCAAGATAACTTCCCAAGAATAGTGCAGAGTAGTAAAGTGACTCTAATTCACAATCATTTCCAGTTTGGGAACTATTCAGTTCAATAATAATGACATATTTCAGAACCCAAGCCAATTAAAGAGGGAATAGACTCAAGAATCATGTAAATACAGTCAGTATCCTAAGTGATGTCTTTGTTTTGTGTTTTAATTAGCTTTAAATTAAGCTTCTTCACAAAGTATCACTTGAATAAAAGGAATATACGATGATATATATTTTATAACCTCAATGTCATTATACAAAAGATTTAGAAATAATTTTGTGGTAACACTGGATCATAATTCAGACTCACAATTTTTTTTGCATGAATTCCAGCAGATTTTCAAATGTCTGAGAAAATACTCACCTTAAAATGAAATGGAAATACAAGATTGTTTCCCTTTGTTTTTTCCTCAATGTTAGAAAATATAAAAATGCCTTGTTCTTGCCATAATAAAAAATTATTGCATGAAAGAAAAACTATAGCTGTGTAAATTCCTGACTGATTTTACAAGTGGTTTAGCAACTTAGGCAAGTAATGGATTCACCATGGCTAAAGGGAGCTAGGCTCTTCCATAGTAAGGTTGAAAGAAGCACAATGTACACAATTTACCAAGCAATATCCATCAGCATCATGGTTTATAAGTGTGTGGTGATGTATATGTACTGGTCTTTTGAGTTCTAATGACAGGAGTGTGTAACTAAAAATGTCAGTGTGCATTTTCAAAGGTAGGAGGTCTAAATTCTTAAGGAATAGCTGTTTATTTAGGCAGTATCATAAGTATAGAGATACTCTTATTTAAAACATATTGCCCTCCTAGACTCAGTAGGCAAATTATTATCCTGAAGAAAGGAGAAAGACATTGGCATGCTCATTGGATTATTCACACACACAGTATGACTTTCCAAAGGAGTCCCAGGTCTTCAGCCTGGGCCTGACTCTGCCAGGGCACTCCATCGATATGGCAACTTCTCCCAGTGCAGCACATTCACATGGAAGAGAAAAAGTCAATAATTATGTTTGTTGATTTGAGGTTACCTTTAAATATTTATTTATTTAGCTAGTCCACTGGAAGGTTTAAATTCGGATTAGGAGAGGGGAAGGGTCACAGGGACATTCCACAGCTGTGTCTGCAGAGAACCTTCAGTTCTGGGCGAGCATGAGCTCTGGCAAGTGAAGTGTTGCTGTGCCGCTTGCTGGCTCAGGCAGATCGAAGCCTGGCTCAATAGCATTAAACTCATCCCCATTTGAGAGATTTGTCTTACAAAACCCTGAAAACGGCACCGAACATGCGTACATTGATTTTGTTGCTGGAATCTCCTGGGCTTTGATGAAAAGGCAGCCTCCACATGCAGGTGAAAGGGCTTTACCTCTTCAATATTAAAAAGAGAAGATTAAGGATTTCTGTTTGCCTAAGACGGAACTCATCAGTGGCTTGCAAGAGAGAGCAAGGAGACCTAATGCTACCTGGCTTTCTGTGGTGGAACAAGAAGTTAAAAATTCCCTACTGTGACCTTCGATAGAGTAGTTTACTGTACTTCATTCTGCACAGTTAATGAAATGGCATTATAGCACATGTCCAAATTTGTTTGTTTCCAATATTTTACAGATCAAAGTGCCTTCATTCTTTAAGAATCATTCACTTTAGTTACAACATTGACAATCAAAGTGTTGCAAAGGATAATGGCTAGAGAAGCATCTAAATGAAATCAGATCATAGCAGCCTATTTAGAACTCACTCAAGATATATAGCTGCTCTGTATTTTTAATATGAAACTTGAATCTATTACATTTACTTCTGTTGAGGTTAAAAAAAACAGAAATTTCATAAATCTCAGGCTTTTCTGTTTCTCTTCTATGGAACAGGAAATATCATTTCAATTCAGCATTTGGTATTTATCGTTGGTCTTAATGACATGGACACTTTCCTTTTCTCAGTCAAGATTACGCGCAACTTTATTTTATTTTATTTTAGCACCAGAGGATTAAAGTGTCCTCAGATAGTTTGCACACATCATCTCTCAGCAGGGAATTCCAAGGCAAAATGAATGTACTTCTTCTGCAAGACCAATTTCACACCCGGTAGCACTAATTCCTGTAATTATTTGTGTCCATCTTAGCCATTATTTGAGTAAAGTGATATGAAACCTGTCTGAAATTATGGTGTCAATAAGCCTTTACAGGAGGAAAAGACCCAAATAAACCAGCCATGCTGTGAGATTTCATATATTGCAAGATATCTGAAAATGTAACAAATTTATCTCGAATCAAGTCTTATCAGCAATGTCTTTGATGTATTGTAAAAAAAAAATACAATAATGATCCTGAAATAAATGCTAGTGAGGCAGATAGAGCTTGATAAGAGAATTTCAGAAATGAGATAGCCCTCCCTTCCCATCCCTGTTTTGCCTGCCCTTTCTCATGACTCACTCAGCATGGTTCGTCATAGGGAAAGCCGCCTTTCTTCCCAATCCCCATTAAGTTACCACATCTCCCTCAAATAACACGGAGTGGGAGCCTCCATGAGACAAGATTTCTAGTTCCAGACCATTTAATGTCTTATGCCACTAAGATGATAAGAGGAGAACACAGGAGAAAGACGGGACAGCTCTCTGAAATTCTGGTGACTGCAGGTAGAGAGATGCAGTCACCAGAATTTCACATGGAAATAGATGAGACTCCCCACAGTCTTCAGTGAGGAGAGCAGAGGCAGCCATGGGCTTTGCATGAAAAGGGATTGATAGATGAAGGCAAATCTTAACAAAACATTGTTGCAGGGACTGAGACTGATAGAAGCAGGGATTGTTTGTTTTATGAGACAGAATAGACATTGTATGCAGGTCCAACAAACAGGTATCTTCAGTGAGCACCACACTTTCTCATATTTATGGTATAATTGGCAGTTTGTAGTTATAGAGCAAATGAAAAACTTCCATCATTTAATTATTTTGAAGTAATAGTCATAGCTTGAATATTAAAATATTTTGTTCCTATGATCACCTCCAAAAGTCCATAGAGTGTGTAAGGATCATTTCCATACTGGGGTAAAAGTCAAATCCCTTTCCATTAAAACTAAAAACAGCAAAATGAAAACAAAACAAAACGAAACAACAAAAGACAAACAAAAACCAAACAAAATAAAACCAGTAACCCTTGCCAGCCAATCCACAAAGATGCCTTTTATCTCTTTGATGTGTTAAGGAAGTGTTAAATCAAAGGGAATCCCCTATTGGAGGCACCTTGGGACTGAATGGTGCTTAAGCCAATTGTTGGTACTCCTGAGTGGTTAGACAGGAACACATCTCTCTTGCAGAACAGAGAGGCCATGGCAGGCATCCTGTGCCACCTGCTATCACTTAATTAGAATCATCATCTGAGTTCTAGATGGAAATCACAGCAGTATATATTTCCTAGCAAATATAATTGCCAGAAGATATTCATAGCTTCGTTACACCAATATTACGTGGCTATTAGCTACTGTGTGTTCCAGGGGTTATGTTTACACAGTTTGAT
This sequence comes from Dicrostonyx torquatus, assembly GCA_028555095.1. Lineage (NCBI taxonomy): Eukaryota > Metazoa > Chordata > Mammalia > Rodentia > Cricetidae > Dicrostonyx > Dicrostonyx torquatus. The sequence continues at coordinate 5,954,090 of JAQHUG010000083.1, read as the reverse complement.
TTCTGGCTTTTTCCTTTCCATCCATCCCAGGGTTTCTTACAAATCCGAAGCCTCAAGGGTATAGTATAGTCACCACAGACTCAGCACACGGAGAAAATAATATCACAACTAATATTTGATATTATGAAAAACATCATTTTCTAATCTGTAGTTGATAGCATGAGATAATAAAGATGAAAGGTTATAAAAGTGACTAGAACTAGGCTACACATAAGCAGGCTTAGATTGGAACTATGTCAGCAAGTGGGCATTGGCTTCTATTTGGCGTAGCTTCCCTCTCAAGCCAGTGGCTCTGTATAGGGAAGACTGTGGGGAAACAACCAATGAGCTGTAAGGGATATAGAGGCATTGTTGTCTTTAGACCCCAAAGCAACACGTACGGTATTGAATTCCTGAAAAGAAGCAGTGCTGCCACATGTGACAATTGCAGTCAGGGACGATAGAGGAAGCCCTGGGAGATGCCCTTCCCACGAAGATCACTCAGTTGTGCTTTTCTGCTGTAGCATTTAAAACAGTAGTAAAAGCTTTACAATCAGCATTTTGTTAGTTTTTCTTTTCTTTTTATGCATTCAAAGGTTCCTTTTACGGTCAATACATGCATTGCATTAATAGGTAGGCACCATTGTTAAGCATATCGCTTTGTCTCATTCCTACATGTTTTAAACTAATTCATTCATCCTATGTAACAATTTTGTTTTTCAGTTTGAGCTTTATCTTTTTTGAAAATTTTAATACAAATGAATAATTAAATAGAACAACTAGCACACTTTTAAAAGTGCAACATAGTCATATACTGTGTTCTTGTGATAATATTGAATAACGTGATCTTACACACACACATATAGTATTTACAAATATTTACAAATGTTATTATCATCTTAAGAGTCCCATAAACTATTGTCTTCTATCTGCCATCAGTTATAAAACAACCAACATATGTATGTAGGTCAGCTTGTTGGCATAGAAGCCAGTAAAGCTTTTCATTTCCCTCGTCATTTATTTAAAGGTTTCATTTATTCACGTAGTTTCCAAACAAACCTTATTTAAATGACTTGCCTTGGAAAGACTCCCTTAAAAGGCAAATTTTCTAAACAGACACCCAGATACCTGTGCTCACAGCCTCCCTTTCCTAACAGTAGAAGAAGGAGAATGAAGCAAGCACGGGATTGACTTACCTTATTCCGTATCTTTAAAATCTGCTGAAGTTTTTATCCCCGCTTTGTGGTTTTGCGCATTCCTACACCTTGCAGTATTGTACACTGTGAAGACCAAGTAAGCGAGTTAACGGCTGATGACGCTAACGAATCCCAGAGCAAATGACTGAATCGATAAAAAACCAGCCACTGCTGTTTAAGTGTATCGATAAATGTACCTTTATTTTCTCTTGAATGGATAAGTGTCGCAGTTAAGAGTCCTATGGATCTCTTAATTGAAAGTTAATTTTAAATCAATAAAGTGAGTCATTTAAATATTGATTGGCCCTTTCTACACGAATTGTTAGCTGATTTTTTTTTTGCAACAACTTTGTTTAAATGCAATCAATAGCCCACAATCAGTATGTTCTATAAAAAATTGACAGATGTTCCCAAAATGCCTGCTAGGCATATTCTTATCTGTTTACATATGCAACAAAGATATTCCAGTCTTTTCACATGCATCAAGGGGCCCAGGAAAATTTCTCTCTTGCTTACCTCAGCTACAATTATTTTTCTTCTTACATTTGGCATCTTAAGATGTCTAATATACTTTGATCTTTCATTAATATCTCCAAGGGTTTGAAGTGAAAAAAAAAATCTGTATGTCTTATCTGAATCACTCAAACATCTCTGCGATTACAATTTGAACAAGAAATCACTTGTATAAACCATAAAAGCTGTTTAGTGACACAACCTTTGAAACTCTTCTGTGGTGATAAATTAACACAATTGCAGGAATAGCAAGTGTCCTTTAACAATGCCTTCTTGCCGGTGTGCATGCATTTATCATATACAAGGTTAGCAAGTGTTTTACATTTACACATAGCTTCTCTTACATATTATCTCTGTACACAAACAGCAAACACTGATGGTTTCTTCTCTTCCAGTTTGACACAAGGAGAACCAGATGAAAGAATACAAATCGTAGAGCACAAAATTACTCTTGATTAACTTAATAAAGTAAACTAGGGTTCTTGTAGCTTTCAGCTTATTGGCAAATACACATGTTCGACCCATGTCTTTATGACCCAGTCAGTGTTTATCAGAGAAACAGTTTAAAATCCATATATGGCCATAATCAATATAGGTGAGTTTTGAACAGGACTGCCAATAACACTAATATATTTATCAGGATTCCAATTGAAGGTACAAAGCTTTGCTTATTTTCCCCTTCTGAAACATGCAGATGTAAAATAGCATTAAGTGGGACAAGTTAATAATTAAAATTGCCATGGATAAATATTAGGGTCTTCTAGATATTCTATTTGTGTTTTTAGTGATGATAGCTAATATGAAATAACCCAAAGCTAGCTTAGAGCCTTGTATTCATGCATATTCAACCAAAAGGTAGCAATATCACATAACGTAATATTTCAATCTGAGAGCCTAAGTGAAAACAAATCTTACCATTAAACTAGTCATAAGACAATAATTGTTCATATTTTCTTCCTGCTCTGAAGATTAAAACACAGCAACGTAAAGTTGAATTCTTTGAGACTAGCTTATTGGGCCTAAGAAGCATTGCTATGCTACTGTAGCACCTTGCTCTTTGCATAAACTGAAAATTCACTCTTCTTTAATCTTGCATTATTGTCCTCTTAATGCCACATCTCAGCACCCACTCCATTCCATTTCCAGTACCAGGAAAGCTCTATCAAAGGGGAAGCTTTCAAAGAAATGGCGGGCTATCATTATTCATATGCATACGAGCCTGGCCTGTGAAGATGCTGCTCCCAGGATCAGCCTTCAGATGTGACTGATAGATCTTATTTGTCTGATAGAGCTGGCTGGGGAAATAGAGCTACAGCTGGTTACTTCATTAGGTCCTCTCATTGATTGAACCCTGCTGAAGTGATGCAGCAGGCTCCTCAGATAACTGCTGGTAATAGAACAAAATGAATTCTTATCACAGAGATTGGAAAGGCCATTAACCCTGGCCTCCAATGCCTTTCAGAGGTCACAGACAGGAAGCCAAGCAGTGACTGGGAAAACTGCTTTCTGTCTAACTACAGGTCACGTTAGAAGGGTGGATGTGTGACTTTTTTATCCTTCGGCTTCTGTACATTCGGAACCACTATACTGGCAGATGTTAATAACCTGCTGTAAATAAACATTAGAACCAGAAGAAGAGAACATAAGAAAGCACCAAAAATTATTTCAATAAATACTTAATAAAAAGAACAATTGTTCCTGGGGAATTTACTGCCAGTTATGCTGTAGTTTTACAACTAATACTTTTTTTCATATAAATGGGAAAGAAAAATACATAAAGGCACTTTTTAAAGGAAATTTAATATAAAGTTATCTAAAAATGTTTCCTTCCTTTGTTTCCACCCGTCAGGGATGGTGATTGTAACCGCTCGTGGCTTTGCTTCCTTTCCTCGCGCGGAAGCCGCCACCATGTGGGAATGAGCCAGGGTGATGTTCTGCCTGCCTTTCCCCTGGCTGAAAGGAGCATAGACGTAGAGAGCAGTCCATAATTCACATTTAGGGCCACCTTCCAATTGACCAGGAGCCCACAACCTAAGCCCTCATCTCATAGCTGAGGACTTTCTCACATTTGTCAGGCCTCTGCTACACTGGGATCAGCCCAAACGACTTGTTCATTTAAAATCCGAGCAGCACATGACATTTTTTCCTGACTCTTTGGGAAGTCTGTGTAAGCTGCTGCTGAAACATCTTACATATCCAGCCAGAGATAGGTAAACTCGGATGCATTTCAAGAGATTTCCAAAGGAAGCATCTCACGGAAGAGGTGCAGCCATTCTCTCTCGTGCCCAGTGTGCACTGTGTGCCTCTATGAGTGTGTCTGCGAGTGTGCAATGATTTCCAAAAGACTATTTGTAGTAATATGTTGGTGGCATCTAAGCTTACAATGGTGTCAGTGGTTGTGTGGTATTCTCTGTGTGAGCCAATCTTCCACTAGAAGTTAGTTTATTTAAATGTAATTGAGTCCTGTGGATGGAAAAAAAAATATCCTACTGATTTTATGTCTTTGGAGACACACCCAGACTTTTGGCTTGGCCTTCCATATGTAAATAATAACAAGAAGGTGGATGCTGCCGCTGCCCGGCTTTAAACACCAGCAGTGGTTTGGCAGGAAGGAAGGCAAAGCAAATTCCTCTGGATAAACATAGACTCAGATAATTCTAAGCATGAGGTTATGCACATGTATGAGTACATGTATGTTCCTATGTAGTGCATAAACCCCAATAACTCCCAAAATAAATGTGTCTCAACTACACTAGGGTTACAGGTGGGCTCAATTTTGTGAGGTCGTTATTTTAGCATGAATTTGTATTTAATTGAGCCAAGTATATGGAGGAATAGGCTTAAAATTACATTAAATAAACAGTATCTGGAGGATTGACTGGTAAGTCATAAGGCAAGTTCTGAAGTTGGTTGAAGGTTATTTTTCGATGCAAAGCTTTTCAGTGTATTTGTTGAATAAGTTAATAAATTGGGTAAATGCGTTCCGTTATTGAAGTTACCAAGACTTTCAAGTTCTCTTGCATAAGTTTTAGGCAGCAACGTAGATGCTTGAAATTTTAGGCTATGGTATCTGGAAAGGAACTTTTGTCCTTTTTGCTCTCGTAAAGTTGAGCTGTGTGTTTGCGTCCCTTGCCACAGGACCCTGAGTTCTATACAGATTGTCTAGTGTAGAACAGACATTGTTTTTCTTTGCTGAAGTCCTAGAATGTTTAAAGAATTTCAAGTTTTCAACAATAAATACCATGATGGGTTCTTAAGTCAAATTCAAGATCCAAAGTGTTTTGGAGGGAAAGTATTGATATTTTTTATTGTTATGTTAACTAAAGTAGTCATAATCATCTTTCATGGCCCTGCAATATTCTATAATATTTTAAGGACTTATATCCAATTAACTTGAAAGAGTTAATGAGAAAGTTTTCCATAACTTTTCATATATTGTCAAAGAAAGAATCAGTGTGTCTGTCTTTATCTCTCCAACCTGTATTGTGAAATGACCATAGGCAACCTATATTGTGTCATATATTTGAAAATTTTTACTTACATAGCCTTCACTTAGATCAACATATCCTAGAATCCACTGAGCTTTACCATTTTTTACACATGCAACTGATATGATGACTGTTTAAGACAATATATTGTCAGACATTTGAAAGCTTATAGTTTTAAGCTGACACTTGACTTGTCTCAAAATATTTATTTATTTTCTTATTAAACTTTTGAATTTATTTTGCATACCAACCACAGTTTTCCCTCCCTCCTCTCCTCCAGTTCCCTCTACCCACCTTTTCTCTACCCTTTTCCCCAATTCACTCTAAAGAAAATGTAAGGCCTCCCATGGGGGTCAACAAAGCATGGAATATCAAGTGGATGCAGGACCAAGCTCCTCCCTGCTGCATCAAGATTGAGCAAGGCATCCCACAGTAGGGAATAGGTTCCAAAAAGCCAACTCATGCACTAGGGACAGATCCTGGTCCCACTGCTAGGGGCCCTACAACCAGAGCAAGCTACACAACTGTCATCCACATGCAGAGGGCCCAGCTAGGCCTCATGCAGGCTCCCTAGCTGTCAGTCTAGAGCCCATGAGCTGCCACGAATTTGGGTCAGGTGTCTCTGTGGGTTTTCCTGTCATGATCTTGACCCCCACTTGCTCATATAATCCATCCTTCCTCTCTTCAACTGGAATGCCAGAGCTCAGCTATGGATCTTTGCATCTGCTTTCATCAGTTACTGGATAAAGGATCTAGGATGACAAGAATGACAATTAAGGTAGTCACCAGGTTTCTCCAAATATTTAAGTTTCCAGTGTTCAGATAAAAGTAAAAAATAAAAATTTATCTTTGATGACTTTTTGAAATTCATTTAAAATTAATTTTTTAATCTATTCTGTTTCTTAATAAGACCAAAGTTTTCCAAAAACCCCTTTTCCCCCTCCATTGATGCCTCAAGCATTTTTTGTTGTTGTTTTACTTGAATTTAGAAGAAAAAGAACCTTAAAACTTTTGATGGGTCCAAATTATGACCCTCAGTCAGTGTTTTCCTGTTTTCTTAGTATTTTAGTGATAAATCTTGTGGTTAAACTGGGTAAAAACACACACACACAAAAACAGGATATCTGGAAATGAGCTTTAGAGACTGAGTTGAAACATGAAAATCATTCCTAAGTTTGGTTTTCAAATCAAACTATTTTCCTCATTTTGTAGAATACATAAAAATTTTATGAAGCTGTTTTGCATACTGGGATTTTATCCTGTTTCTAAAATATTGTTTTTCAAGAGTCAGAATCTTAAGGTGATGCATAACAGACTACCGGTGGTGCAAAGACATTGGATGACCTTCCAACCGTGGACATTCTCTAGGGAGGGTATACTGTTGGCATGCTGTTCCTTCCATGTGCAGTCACCATCAAGATCTGGTTAAGAGTTTGGAAAGACCTATTAGCACCTCAGGGTCTCTCAGTAACATTTCTTGGCAATATTTAAACACATAGTCCTGAAACATTTGTTTATTTGAGTGTTTGAATATCAGTTACTTTCTTTTCACTTTTAATTCTGTAGGGAAAAATTCATCTTTTGTTGAGAGAAATTTTGTTTTTATGTTCAACCTTATGTGTCTGTGCACCATTATTTCCAGACATTAAAGCATTTTGTTATTGATACATGTGCTTATTTCTAGTAAGATATAAACAAACAATTGGAGAAATGTGAAATAAAGGGTTTAGGCAAATTGGGGTAGATTAGCCAACAGCATAAGAAGTTTAGTTGAAGTTGAATGAAAGAACAGGGCGCTAATGATGCAGCACAATCTACTATTTTACCTCTCTAGAACTATAATGCAGCACAGTCTAGTATTGTGTTGTTTAATTTATTACATTTAGAGCTTATTTGTACTTGAACCTATCTGTGTCACTGAGGATGAATAAATGTAAAGGATGCATGAATGGAGTATTGAGCAGTATAAGACATTTTAGTATCTTTTTAAGTAATGGATCCATCAAATGGAGATACATACAACCAGTCTATCACATTTGCACCCCAGAACCATCATAGTACCTTATATGTGATCACTAAAAAAGACAGAATAACCCAGCACCAACCTGTAAGCCTTGTCAAGTTCTTTCAGAAGCATCGTGGGAGAAGTGAAGGAACAACGATCAAACAAATAAAAACATTTTCTACCATGTTGTGTTTGGTCTAATCCCTTAGCAATCTAATTTTATAATACTAATACTTCTTAAAGCCCACAGTGTATATTCCCAGGGCCTGCAGAGCTCAACATGTTTGCGATCCTTGCAAGTATAAGGTCCATTTTCCACCTCTGGAAACAGAGTTCTAGAATATTAATTATAATAAATTGTTATGTGACATCCAGATTAAGAGAAGCGAGGCATTTGTAGAAGTTACAAAAAGATTTGCTTTATGTAAGGTGCAATTTATTCCCATGTCTCTTCTTTCATTAAATACATTTTCTATCTAATTTTCAATTATATTGTTAAAAGTTCCCCCAAGATGAGACTTTAAGAGGAGGAGTGAATTGGGGAAGGGAGGGAAGGTAAAAGAGGGAATGAGAGTAGAGGAGGGAGGGGAAACTTATTGATATGTAAAGTATATAAAATTTTTTTAAAATGAGTTTATATTAGCTCAAATCATTTAACACGTCAGAAATATTTATATTTATACTTTCTATAAGTGACATAGCAAAGAAAAACGATATTTTAAAAATTTGGCTTTTTTTCAGTATAAATCTTCTAATTTTCTGAGACTTAGTTCTTATGTTTTTTGAAAATCCCATTTCTAAACTTTGCTTTTCACCACTTTGTATTTTTGAATTCTGGCAATAAATTAACTGGGCAAACTTACTAGACCCCCATATCTCTCTAATATTTGTAGTTAAAAGTTTCAGATTTATAAAGGTTTTGCTGTTTTGAAAAAAGTTAAGTTTTCTTAGTCATAGGGTATTTATTGTGATTTTAGCATAGACACCACCCCTCTCTGACCCTACCCTGTCTTCTCCAAACATCTTCCTTCTTCTCCGACTCTCCTCCTTATTTCTCCAACCCTCTCCCTAATTTCTCCAACCGTCTCCCTTCTTCTCCAACCCTCCTTACCCCCCTACTTCTCCAACTCTCCCCCTTTTTCTCCAACTCTCTGCCTTTTCTCCAACTCTCACCCTAATTTCTCCAACCCTTCCCCTACTTCTCCAACCCCCCTACTTTTCCAACCTTCTCCTTCTTCTCCAATCCTCCTCTTTTCCTCCACCCCCTGCTTCTTCTCCAACCCACCCGTTCTTCTCCAATCCTCCCCTTTTTTCTCCAACCCTTCCCCTTCTTCTCCAACCCTCCCCCTTCTTCTCCAACCCTCCCCCTACTTTTCCAACCTTCTCCTTCTTCAATCTTCCCCTTTTTTCTCCAACCCTTTTTTCCCCTCTTCTTCCCTTTTCCCTGTTCCTAGTTTCTCTACTCCCATTCTTTTCCAGGCCTTTTCACTGTTCCATGCTTATCTGGGGAGGAGAGACTGTACATGGCCTATTCTTCCTCAGACAATGAAGACGACGTGTTCACTACAGAAAATTAAAAATAAGAAATATACAGCGATAAAGCTGACTAAAATATATAAGGTTTTAATTTTTTTCCTGAAGGCTGTAATTCTCTGTGTTGAGAACACTAAAGCACTTCTTTGTGATAAGGTGAACTTTGCTATTGCCCACTGTGTCTGCATGTGGAGGAATGCACTGTACACTCTAATTCAGGTCTCATTCTCTGGACAATATGCACTCTCATTTACAGGTGTTTATACATCAACTTCTCTTCTCTTTCTTTGTTTTTCTATTTCTGTGTGTATGTATATATATTTCACACTCTTGCCTACGTGTTACATTTACTTGAATGTGTATATAGAACATTACAAATCCAAACATATTCAGAACAGTAATTCTAAGGCCCCTCTTTGCTTCCAAACACTCTTCCTGAGTTCTTCCACAAGGTAATAAACAGAATCTCCATTCTCGTTTCTTAAGCTACAAATATTAGTATTTATTCATGATCCTTTCATTCCCTGCCTGTCTTCATCAAACTGTTGGCAAGTCCTATCTACTTCTCCTTTATAAGAGTCATGAGTTCCTTCCTGCACTGAATACCGTACTTTTCACTTTATCATCAGGGATCTTATTTTTATTTTGAGAATTTCATACATGAATATTGTATGCACATAATTCCTTTCTCCCACTTCTCCCTTCAACAATGTTTTCCACACCCCACATGCACAACACACACACACACACACACACACACACAAATTCTCTATGTTAATTCAGTGTTGCTTATATATGTTTAAGATTGACTTCTTGGAATTAGATAACATATCTAGGGGCTTGTCTCTGGAGACAATAATTCTCCCGCTCTCAGAAATCACTAAGTGTACATAACTCTTCATCTAGGGGTGCAGCCTGTTTAGAGTTCTCTATCCACACTGGAATGTCAACTAGTGTTGTCATTTTCTGGATCTTGTTTATGCAACTATATTGTTGAGATTTCCTGCTGAATCTTCCCTGTTGTACGTAGCAGATACTATCACATAGTGACATCCTCTCCTGGTCCTCTGTCCCTCCCTTATAACCTCCTCTTCGCTCATGTTTCCTGAGTCTTAGAAGGAGTTGTACTGTAGATGTATCAGCTTGGGATGGAAATCCTACAGTTGTTCTCTTCATTTTGATTAGCTGTGGCTTTCTATAATTGTCTCTGTCAACTGAAAACAAAAGGAATGTCTTTGATAAGAGGTGAAAGCTACACTTACTTGCAATTTTGTGTTTGTGGCTTAAACTTCTTTAAGAGTTCTTCCCATTGGTCAATGGTTAGTCATGTTTTCTAGAATATTGTGCTTACCTATTTTTTCTGTGTCTATCTTTTAGCACTCTTTTTATCTTCCAGCATCACTTACTTATTAGCTCTTTTTTTCCCTTAGAGTGTTAACCCTGTGTTGTCATTTTGCACACTGTATCCATTATTCCTAGGCTTTCACAGACATTACTTATTAGTGCTTCCAAATACCTTTAACTAAGACTTCTCTTCAAGATTTTTTTTGTCCACCTAAATGTTCATTAAAGATCTCCATTCATAGGCCAGTGCATGCACCCAACAGCCTCATTTCTTTTTTTCCAGTCTTGAATGTCTTTGCATCCTTACTCTCTCTAGTAGAATAGGTCTTTATCCTTTCTTCATAATCTCTTCTGGAAACAGTAAGATTGAAAATACAGTAGATATTCAATTATTATTTATTAATTTACAACAAAATTTCCACCATTCCCTTTCACTTCCAAATAGCACCCCAAAGATGAAAATATATTTATAGTGACCTTACATAAAAATTTCATTTTTTTCAAGATCCACGGACCCCTTGCCAACATGCACACTCAGACAAGAGGGAAATAAATTGGCTATTTTTCAAAAACAATTTCTTCTGCTGCTGCTAACATAGTCCAAAGAACGCAGCATGCCAAGTCTCATCAATCTGCTTGCTCACTAATGAATGAATGATGGAGTGATTTAATAAATAAATATTTAATGGATATTCCCAAGTGTTGTCTCAAAAATTTATAGCATGTCTCAATATTGCATTTTTCATTCCTGATTCTGGTGAGGTCTTCTGATCTTTTTCGTCACAAGATATGCTACCTTTCCCTCTCCAGATTTACCTTATTTCTGTGAAAATGCCATGTGTGTTAATACTCATCTTCTAACTACAAACAGCCAACTTTTTTTTAATATGGTAATATGCAAAAAGTCTTAAAACATGAAAAATGTGTGCTCCTTTGAATAATATGTTAATGACAAATTAGTTTAAAAAATTTTTAATGTTAGAAAAGAGAAATTGACTTAATCACATGAAGATTTTCTTTCATGACTATATGAAAGTCATAAGATAGAAAAATAATTAAAACCAATGAATTCTATATCCATGTTTATGTGTTTAAGGTTTAAGTATGTAGAAAACACTATACATAAGTTTAGTTTGTTTGTTTGATTACCATGAAGTGATATAGTACCTTAAAATAGTTATGTATGGTATTAAAAAAGGAGATATTCTTATCCCCAACTTAAAGATGAGAGAAGGGTTTTTCCCACTGATAAAAAAATGCTTTCCTTATAAATTATAAAATTTGCTTAAGATCTCAAAAAAAAACCAAAAATATTTTCAAACTGTGCACTCTATGATATCAGTGCATAGTTTTGTTAATAATTGGTATTTCTAAAATGGTCAACAGGTAGGAATAGCCAGGCATGGTGGGTGTGACACACTTTTAATCCTAGCACTTGGGTGGCAGAGGCAAGTAGAACTCTGTGAATTCAAGGCCAGACAGATCTTCAAAGTGAAACCCTTTCTCAAATTAACAAACAAATGACAAAAGAAGTAATAGGAGCATTTTAAATAAAGGGCAACATCACTAACATATGTGAACAAATAAAATAACAGATAGTTGTAATGCAAAAAGCCTTACCACCTAATTTGTGTAGATTGTAAAGTTATTAACTATTTTATTTGTTTGTTTAGTATCTTGTGTTCTGCAGGTCAAAGTTAAGCTACAGGAAGACTATGGTGAATGCAACCATTACATCTCCAGTACTTCACTCAGCTCCCCAACTTTACTCTTCATTACTATCTATTAACTTTAGTGTATTTTAGAAAAGTTTGGTGATTAATTTTTCTACCAGTTTCATTTGTGTCAATAATATATTCCAACTACTCTCTCCTCCAACCCTCTCTAATCCCCTCCCTGTTCTTGCCAATCTCGTCCTCAATCCAATCCCTTTCCAATGTTCATTGATTCTGATTTGGTTTGGTGACCAATGTAGTTTAGCCAGGGCCAACTGTGTACTATTGCATTGGAAGTGTCCATTGTAGCCTGACTGGCTCACCAGTGAGCACACAGTTGAAGGAAATAAATGGAAACATTCCGTTAATAAATTCGACAATAGCATATGGTTCAGCAGTAAGGGATAGGGTTGCCAAGTCTCTCCTCTATCCATAATTAATTGTTAATGGCCTATCTTTATAAAGACCCAGTGTAGGCATCCAGAGCTTTTCAAGAGTCCAGGACTGCAATAGAGGTACCATGACAAGACGATGTCTTGCAGTCCTTCTCCCTGTGTTCTGACTTTTCATTCTTTCCTTCCCCTCTTCCAAAATGTTCTATGCAGCCTCAAGAGGATGGTAGAAATTATACATGTCTTGTTTAGAACTGAGCATTTATCCACCACTTATTCCTAGAACCTTGCATACTCATGAGTTCCCACATTCTCCATCATTCACTAGAAGAAGAGATTTTTCTGATTGAGACTTAGAGTTTGACTTTTGGTATAAACATACATTTAGAAGTCTGCTTGACACTACTTCAATTTAACTAAACAATAACATTCCATTCCCAGCTGGACCAGGTGATCTGCCCTGCCATAGGTTTATGACCAAATTTATAGGAACGGACATGTTTCTTGAATGTCAGTGAGGGAGAACTAATTTGGTCAGTGTCAAATAGTGAGAAAACAGTGGGATTGGAATTTACATCCAAGTGTATTTGGTTCTTATATTCAGAAGATTTTCTCTCAGTACAAACATATCCATAGGAGTAGTCAATATTTTCTTAATGAAATACTTGTTTGATCAACATAGGCTTTTTGGAGCCATGTTGTTCTAGCAGACGTAGACAGTTTTCAATCATTGACATCTGACCTTTGCTTGCTCAGTGTTTAAAGCAAAGAGAATTAATCTGAGCAGGATAAAAAGTGACCATCCCTTCAACAACAGGACTAATCTGTGACTCTGCAAAGCAAGAGTGCACGGCAGTTTCATGGGTGGTTGTTTCAAAGAAGAATGCTCAAAAATCTTAATGAATATGACTGAAATAAAGTCTTGGGAATAAGAAATTACAGAGGAGAGAAAACACATTTTAAAAGTTGAAGAAGTTGCTCAGTGGTTAAATGTACTGATCTTGCACAGTCCCAAATTCTCTTTTCAGCCCTGACTTTGGATGGCTCATAACAGCCTGCTAATCCAGCTCCAGTGGCCTCAGTGACACCTGCACTACCCACACTCCCTTAATAATAATAATAATAATAATAATAATAATAATAATAATAATAATAAATAATAATAATAATAACGTCTACATTTATATTCATTTATGAGTTGCTTCTCAGAAAGAAGCAACTATCATTTCAGAAACCTTTGAGATGAAAATGCAAGAGACGTTATCAAAGCTTTTAAGTGTGAATAAATGTCCTAGCTAAAGATATGACACTTTCCTCAAGGCAAGTGGCAAATTTATCAGAAAACTTTTAAGGAATTTTGACCAATAGTGATATTTTACATTAAAAAATAAGGGAACAATCAGATGATGGTTTGTTTTCTCTTTGATTGAAAGTTATTTCAGAAGGCTTTGATCTAATATGTAAGTATTGAGAAAACTCAATGACTATAGGCCAGTAAATCAAGGCATTTATGAATTAAAACTTAACTCTGAAAAATAGTATGGATGAACTTTGAGGATATTAAGCTAAGTGAAATAAGTCAATAGCAAAAAGATAAATATTGTCTGGGTGCACTTCTCTGACATATTGAGATATCAAAAGCAGTAAGATTTGTAGGACTATGCGGAGAGCTGTTGACAGTGATGGAATGGGAGGAAGGAAGAACAAGATGCCACCAGCCAAAGAGCAATCCGAGTATGTTCTAGAGACATGCTATGTTATATTGTGTCTAGACTCACCTATGTCATGTTATAGGGTAGATCTACTGTGGAGAATTCTTACAATAATAAAGCTAGTTACAAGTCAGAGGAAAAGAGATGAACAGTCCATTTCTGGACATGAGCAAAGTCCCATATGGGGTGGATTAAATTTTAGTTTTTGGACCTGAGATATTTTCTCTGTTGATCAGCAACGACCAAAGTCAGAAGAAGCTGCTGTGAAATGGAAAGTGCCTTGTAGAACATAGACATTACAATGAATTCCATAAAGACTGAAATCAAAGTAACGGGGCAACTGTGTGAGAGATGGGAGCAAATCATCATGCTTAAATTGTGTTCATGGGCATTTGATTTACTTTCTTTTTCTTTTTTGGTTTTTCGAGACAGGGTTTCTCTGTAGCTTTTGGAGCCTGTCCTGGAACTAGCTCTTGTAGACCAGGCTGGCCTCGAACTCACAAAGATCCGCCTGTTTCTGCCTCCCGCGTGCTGGGATTAAAGGCGTGCGCCACCACTGCCTGGCTTGATTTACTTTCTAAGCAATTGAGTGAAACAGAATCTCACATGGGAAACTATGAACTAGTAAACTTAAGAAAAAGTATTTCATTTAGAGCACTTAAGAAGATAGAGACATTAAGAAGATATCTGAGTAGTTATTGTAACTAATTGATATCAAGAACTTAGTAAATTTCTCTGAAGCTCATTATACTGAGGTTAGAGATGACTCAGGAGGTAAAATATATTCCTGGTCAAGGAAGACCCAGGAGACACTTCAATTGGGATGTAATGCAGAAGAATAAAAGTTTAAATTCAATAAAAATAAAAAAGGATAGATTAAAGAAGTTTTTGCTTTCTGGAAAAAAAAAAAACAAAACAACAAATCCAAGCCCATTCAGGTATTCAACACAGCATATCCAGCACACTTCAGTCTGATACTCCCTGGAAGAAATCTTTCAGGAGAAAGCCCGGTATTTCACCAAAGATGGCGTTGCTTAGTTACTCAAAACCATTTGGTGCATTCCTGGGTTGCTCAGCATTTTAGAAGAGCGTTCTGTGTACATAAGGAAAAGATGGAGGAGGTCACTTGAAACCATTTTCACTATAAACTCCATCTGAGCACTTTTGCAATGCCCTAGCATGCTCCAAGGGCTGTTTCAAAAAATGAAAGACCATGGTAATAATAAATGTAGAATTTCATGTATCTTCTAAATACTAATCTTATTATGATGAATTTGCTTTGAAGAAGCTTGTGCTGTCTTTTGGAAGGAAAAAAAAATGAGTTCTTAAGCTTCCTGGCTAAGGACTCCTAGGGGCTGCCTGGAGGCACACTGTCCAGGGGGGAAGGACAGAGCTTTGGAACCAGACTGTCTCCTCGAAAACCCTCCCTCTGCTGTTCTGTGCCTTTGGAAAAAATGACTTAAATGCTCTGAGCTTTGATGTTTCATCTCTTTCCTAAAAGCTGCAATGCTTCTGTGACATATTACTGGGAGGACTGGGTAAGGAAATTCATGTTACATGCCTGGAAACTGACTCGTTTCCAGCAAATGCTAACTTATCTTTTGGAAACTCGAGATCTACATGTGTCTTCTCTTGTATTCACAGCTTTGAACCCAGGCACAGCGAGTCTCATGGCCCTGATAGAGGCCAGAGAGTCTCCAAAAGTACAGTGGGAGGAGAGGGGTTGACCAGATGAGTTGTGGAGTGAAGGCTGTTCGAAACTTGTGCTATTTTAGGAGTGCTTTGCTTCCAGAATTAAAAGTGAACATTTCTCCCTCGATACAGCAGCAGGGATTTTGATGTGTCGCTAAAGGCTACAGAAAAAATAAAATTATTTCTATTTTAAAACAATTGGCTTAGTGTTTACTTATTTTCTGGCTTATAACTTCTTTTTAATGCCAAGCCTTTTGCTAAAAATAGTGATATATGTTTCTGCTTAGTGGGTTAGCAAATGAGTGTGAGAGCGAGAATTCCAAGTTTCGCAGACAAACAGAACAGGTATCTGCAGTAATGTGTTCCATAGACCTCCCGTGTATGCAAAAAAATGTGGCTAGTGTGGAACTGTAAATACATAATTACATACATGAACATATGTTTGTTCTCTGTGTATATATAATATACTGTTTTTCCCCCTATGCATAACTATAACACAGTATACAATTTCTTTAGGAAGCACAGCAAGAAATTAAAAACCATGATTTACTGTAGATCCCGTTGACTCAATATTCAATCCTTCATTCCCTTTTGAAGCCATGAACTTTCACATTTTGCTTAAATAAAGTAGACCTTCTATTAATAAGTCTCATCATTGACAATTTAATGCATGTATAGAAGCATGATAATTGCTGTAACTATACCCTCTTTTCTGAAGGAAAATGCAGAGGGGTGAGTCTCCAGGGAGAGGTGGAGGGAGGGGAAGCTGTGGACAGGATGTATTGTTTTGAGACAAGAATCTAGCTTCAATAGAAAAAGAAAAATTCTAGAACTTTCCCTGACCATAAGACATGAGTTTTATATTGACCACATTTTGTTGTGGTGGTTGCTGCCCCAATAAGAAGGGAGAAATAATCTTTCAGGAAGTGATGACTAAGCGCCGGAAGGATCTCAGTTTACTCATTAGAACAAGTATTCTTTGTCTAAGGGAAAGAAAAGACAGGTAAAAGGGAATCCTGAGGTGGACAGAGTTATGGGAGGAAATGTATGTGCAGAGTAAGGAGAAAGAACTCTAAGCACATTCGTTCTCAGGAGTCTGTAGGTGGGAATCTCCCAGTGAGCCTGAAGGAGTTCAACTGAAGCAAACAGGCTGAAGTGAACAGTGGGAGTAATTGCAGAATTGAAAGAAACATCATCGTGGGAGATATTAAAAGCATCAAGTAGTTTAACTTTGTGCTTAAGAAAACTGTCTCTGAAATGAAGCCGAGAGGCTTCCAATCACAGCTCCATCACTTGCCAACTGTGACCAAATGCGGATAACAACCTCAGTGAGTATATGGTACCAAGCAAATCCTTCCATGAAGTCTTATTGTCAATGATGTTGAATTCCATGATTGATACCCTATTCCATGGAAAATGCTTCTGATCATTCCCACATTGTGTTAATAAAAATAGCGTAATGGAATTCCATCTTCAAATGTGTGATCATGACCAAAGTGACCAAATTGACAGGATAGAACCGGATTTTAGATAAGCTAAGTCAATGGTATTATTTTTAAACAGCATTAAAAAGGTCATATGCTACAAAGAACCCAAATTAGTAATCTAATTAAATCATCCACAAAGTGACAGATGCAGGTAACAGCAGTCAGTTTGTTATTACAGGGCAATTATTAGAGTGAAATATTGCAAGATGTTATGTATCATTACTAAATTCTAAACATTTCATTTTGAACAGACGGAAAAGTAGAGATTAATCAGTTTGTTGATAAGTTAAAAGCCCCTTTATTAAAATATTTGTATCACTTGTATAAAGGAGAACACCATCATTAAAGCTCTAAGCTGACTTTGGGGCACACTGAACTACACGCCTTTAAAATGTGTCTGTAGCAGGGCTCATATTGAAACATACAGCATTTAACTTGTGAGATTAATATTTTTTATTTTGCTATCCCATTTTTTTCAAGTAAAATGATTACAGCATAGCACAGATTATTTGCTTACAGAATATATGCATTTTATAATGAATGAGCATAAATGTTTTATGAAATATTGGAATTTTCAAAGGACCAGTGAGCATTCTCTCTAGTTCTTTTCCACTTAGTTTCTGGCCTTCAGTAAACATAGGAAAATCTTTATCGGTTTACAAATATTGCACTACTATAACCGGATCATTTAAATATTTTTCAGGTTCTTGACTAAACAGACAGGGTTCTTTTTCCAGGCTCTATGAGGTTTTAATTTCATAACCTAGGAAAAGTTACCAATTTGTTTAATTACCCATATTCTTACTTATGAAATCAGTTCAAGTAATTTCTTCCATGAGTCTATTGTGAAAATTGAATGCTTGCTTCTATACACATAGCATATATACTATTTGCCAGGCATGTACATAATAATTATCATTGTCCAATTTTTATTAATCTTTAAGAAGTAGCAGTCAGTTTGTGAAATTTATTTGGATACCACTGTTGACTGTTTTGGACAAGTTTATATGCTACAGCAAAGTGCGTGGGCATGGGGGTAAAAAATCATTAATTTATTATGTTTAATTTTTGCTAGAAAAGCATGATTCCATTTATTATTTATATATACTATTATACATAATATTACCTATACCCTGATACACTCACACACATATACACATGTTCTCCAAGCACAATGTCTGCCTGCATGCCGCCATGTCCCACCATGAGGCTTAAGAACTAAACCTCTGAACTGTAAGCCAGCCCATTAAATGTTTTTCTTTATAAGAGTTGCCATGGTCATTGTTTCTCTTCATAGCAATAGAAACCCTACCTGAGAAAATAATACCTATGGTAAAATTCTTGTTACAAATAAAGGACAAAGAGCTATAGCCTTCAAAAACAGAGACTATTTTCTGGGCTGGGTATAATTTGGACAATAGGAAATGATTATAGCTTCTTATGGTGAGCCTACTCTGGTTTGCTATATCATCCTCTGTTCTTACATGACATATGGGAGGATGGAGAGTTACTTTTCAGGAACTCAGCGCATGCTGGGGAAATAGGTACAGATCATACAAAAATCTCAAATCTTTGGCTTTGAGAGAATGATAGGAAGCTAAAAGTAGGAGAAATAAATAGGCATTTAAATTCAAAAGATCAATGTTGACCAGGGCTTAAAACTATTCAGCCAAGAGGAAAAAGTGGACTTCTTGAATGACAGATTGGATGGTTATCAAGACTGTGATCTATTTGGAAGTCACTCCAGAACTTACGATCAAGTGCTGAGGATAAATTCTTCCTTTCAAGACTAATTTAAGAGATAATTATAAGAAAATCATTATCTGTTTAAGTTTGGGGGAAGTTCTGCAAATTTATTATGACTGTGCTATGTTAAAATAGGTTACTGCCAAATGAAAACGGTTTCAATATAGCAGGAAATAAACTAATTAGTAAATATAATATTATTGCCTGGGTGTGCATTTCTACTTTCAAGGTTAATTATTTGCTTAATTAAAGCCTTCCAAATCAACCAGAAATGCTATTACACAGAAATATTAGACAAACATAGTTCCCACTTACAGGTGAAAAGTTAACTGAAAGCTTTTTAAACAGCTTATCAGCATCTAGCTTTTTCTAACTTTGAAGGTTATCACTCTTTGCCCTTTATTTGTATCAAGAATTTTCCCATAGGATTATTGTCTTAGTTAGAGTTTCTATTGCTGAGAAGAGACACCATGACCATGGCAACTCTTATAAAGGAAAAATATTTAATGGGCTGGCTTACAGTTTAGAAGTTTAGTCCATTAGCCTCATGGTGGAACATGGCGGCATGCAGGCAGACATTGTGCTTGGAGAAGGGTCTATCAAGTTCTGCATCTTGATAGGCAGATACCAGGAAATGAACTCTTTCCTTGATGTGGCTTGAGCACACCTCAAAGTCCACCTCCACAGTGACACTCTTCCTCCAACAAGGCCACATGTGTTCCTACAAGATCACACCTTCTAACAGAACCACTCCCTGTGGAGGCCATTTTCTTTCAAAACACCACAATTATTCTCTATTTACATAGTGATATCTTTGCTTTAAATGGAATGAATTAAGACATACAGAAGAAAACAATTTCTATGAGATCTCATGCCTAGAAAAGGGTGAAACCATGTGTTTTTAATCAAGGTTTATTATCATTAAATGTTATCAGTTGAAATGTTAGTGAAGTGTCAGATTGAAAAAAAGGAGTTTACAGTATATGCGGTGTTGTAGAGAAGAACACTATTCTTTAAAAGGAAAATGCAAGACATGCAGCAGAAGCACAGGACAAGAAATGTTGTAAAAGAGAAGGGAAGACTGATTCAGAATGAAAAAAAAACATTGAAGGCAGTATCTAAAGTCTAGCCTTTTCTTTTCTTTAAAATATTTTATTCATAAGTTTTTCACATATTTTCATCATATCATTTCTTTTTCCCCAGTTCCTCACAGAAGTTCCCTACCTTTCTATTCACCCAACTTTATGTGCTTTGTCTCTCACTTTCTCTAAACCAAAAAAAAAAACCAGAAAACAAATATCAAATCAAACAAATGAAATGAACTAAAAATACCACCTTTCCCTAACAAATGTCTATAAAAAATACGAAGTCCATTTTTCCTGAATTCTGAGCATGGGGTCTGCCCTGGAGTGTGGTTGATACGCTCAGAGAAACTCTATTAGAGAAAACAGATTTTCTCTTTCCCAGTTAGCAGTGTATCAAGTATCAGTGTCATGTAGCTTCTTGTTTTAGTGTGGGAATTGTGTCTATTTTCCCTTCTCCCTTAGATATGCCTGGTTTGAAACAGTACAAGTGTTGTGTGTGCTGTTATAGTCTCTAAAATTTCATTTATAAGTACTATTCCTGTTTTGTCTTTTTTTATTTCTTTTTCTTTTTGTTTTTTTTTTTTTGAGACAGGGTTTCTCTGTAGGTTTGGTGCTAGCCCAGGCTGGCCTAGAACTCACAGCGATCCGCTTGCCTCTGCCTGAGTGCTGGGATTAAAGGCGTGCGCCACCACTTCCCGGCCCTCCTGTTTAGTCTTAAGAGACATTTTTCCTCTTGGAATCATCTACCACCTCTGGCTCTTAAAATCTTTCTCTTCTACTGCATAGATCCCTGAGCCTTAAGGTGTGGAGGGTGGGTATGTTGATGAAGGCATCCCATTTAGAGCTGAGTGTTCCAAAGTCTCTCACTCCATGCACGTTTTCCACTTATGAGTATCTTTGTTCATTACGATACAATGCAAGAAGAAGCTTCTCTGATGAGTGATACTTTGATCTATGGGTATACACATATGTCAGTAGGAGTCATTTTATTGCTATGTCCCTTAGAAGAATAATCATAGTACGTTTTCCTCTAGGGCCAAAAACCGATTTTGTCTCAGGTTCTTGTCCATTTTACCAGTGTCAGTTATGGGTTCCATCTCATGAAATCAGCCTTAAATACAACTTTAGAGGGGGCATTGATTGCTCCCATTACATTTGTGCCATTATTGCAAGAGTATGTCTTGTAGGTAGGTAGGTCACTGTTTTTAGCCATAGGCTTGTAGCTGAGTGAGATTTATTGTTACTTTTCTCTTCTGGTAGCATGCAACAGTTTCCCTATGCAAGATAAGAGACAAGAGAAAGAAAAAAATGCAGTTACATGAAAATAACTATTTATGTTTGAAGTTAAGGCTAGTAAGCTAGTAGGTTGGTGACATTTCTGCTCTGGTGCCCAATAAAGATAGCTTTCTTTGGTCTCTTCCATCAGTTGTCATAAGCCAGATTTTTCTTTTGGATACTTGGTAAATTTACAAATTATCTCTTACTTAGTAAGAAAAATGCTCATAGTGGATATAAAGTGCCATTATTATCATATATACATAGCCTTGGTCAATCACAGGCTAAGAATTCAAATGAGTTGTGCCCGCTTTTATGATTTTCCAATCTGTTGCATTTGCTGTAAATCACAACACCATGTCTGCTCTTCATGCTATTTGCTAAGTGCTACAATATGCACCTACACTACGTGCTGATTCATGAGTCTCGGGCAAGGTCCTGGAGATGAACGCACACATAGACCAAGAGACAGACACACGGGGACATGGGTCATCCAGAATTCCCGAAGAATGCCCCCTTTATTGTGTTCCAGGGCAGCTTATATAGGGATCCTTAACTGATAGCCACGCCCCAGCCAAACCCACAAGAAACCACTCCCCTGTCATCAGGAACTCCTCATGCAGCTGCAAATACAGGAAAACAAGTTGTTTTGTTCAGAGCAGCTGCAAGTATTGGAAAATAAGTTGTTTACAGGGAATTCAGGGTCTGGGGGCTCCACATTCCCCACAATTTGCTGTGCATTGCTGATGACCATAAATTAAATATCAGCCTATACTTCCCAGATCTAATTTCTCCAGCCACTGCTTACTAGAATGTAAAGAGTGCTAGTCTTGTAAGCACCTCCTAGCACTCATTTCCTATGGCAGCCATACTTGTGGTTCTTGTAATATTAGTAATGTCTTAGATATGATGTGCTTACCCATTACACTGATGTCTTTTACAGAAAATGCCTCTTTGGGAGCCAGGACCAGTGAGGAAGAACTTACAGAGCAGCAATTGAGGGCAACCTCAGGTAATTATATCTGTTCTCTCATAAGTTATTCTTGTCAAAAATAAGCTGCACCTGCCATTCACATAATTTATGGAAACAATGTGCCACAGAACTGCTTTATTAAGTTCCTTATACAGATGAATTAAAAGCATGATTAATCATATTCAATGTTTAGAAATATGTAAATGGATTTAATTTGTAGAGCAGTTTCAGGTTCTCAGCAAAATTGAAAGGTGTGACTTTGGATACCATTATTATATCATTTGTATACCATTGTTACCATCCTAAAGTATGGGTAAGGCATAAGAGACCCTTCTGTGAAATAACATTTCTATGCAAATGAGAGTGAAAAATAGTCAGAATCAAATAACTCTGGTAAAGGATATGAAGTATGTGATCTGTAGAAAAGAGCTTCTTAAGTTTGAGACTTTGTATAGTTGATATGAGTACAGCATAAGCTATTGTAAGAATCAAACTTCTAAGCTGATTGTTTGGTCTGGATACCAATTGAGGTGCTCATCCCTGTAGAAGGCTTATTCTCCCAGCAGTCCTTTGTTGCCAAGATTCTTTGTTTAGTCTTGAGCACATGGGTCTTCTCCTTTCATGTTAGCACAGTTATTGTTGCTGTGCTTGTTTAGGTATTATTTAGGCAACCATATCACTGAGGTGCTGTGCCAGCGCAGCCTGGATGCCGAGACTGGCGGGGGGGGGGGGGGGCGGGGAGTGCAGGGATTGAGACATGGAGGCTTCTTTTCAGGTGGAAGAATAGCAACCTTTATTTTGTCTCAGCTAAAGCCTTTTATCCCACTACTGCTTCTGTGGAAAACCACCGGCCAGAAAGAACACAAGCATCCTGGTCAATTACATACCACAAGGAAGTTCTGCTGTCAGTTGGGGGACTGAGGGCAGCTAGATTACAACACTAGGTATCATGAGCAGCTTTTCTGTCATTTCTGGATACACAACCTCACAGCAGATGGCCTGGTCCTCCGTCTCTGGCAATCTTTCCATCCCCTTTTCTTTGATGTTTCCTGAGCCTTAGGCACAGGAGTTATATTGTAGATGTATCTGTTGGGGATGGGCACCCCAGGATCAGTTTTCCATGCATTTTTATCAGTTGTAGTTTTCTATAATGCTCTCCAAGTGATCATATGTACACAAACAACACTAAATGGACTCATCATGTTCCATTTAAATATTAGAGTAAAAATGAAATAAAAAAGAGGCCATGAATTTGATAGGGATCAGGGAAGAATATGGTTGGAGGGAGGAAAGGGTTAGGTGAATTATTGCAACTGTATTTTAATTAAAATTCTTACTGAATAAGTTAGCATATCAGGTAAATAAATTTATTATACTCAATTAAAAAAGAATGCAAATTCTTGGACCTCACTGCAGACCTACAAGTCAAAACACTGTGTGGGAATCCAAGAGATGAGAGTGGTTGGTGGCAGTCTCAGGACCTTATCATTTGAGCAAAAGGTAAGGTAGCTTTGTAGAAGCAGTGGTGAGGGTTTGGTGAGGAAGTGACTCATGAGATAAAATTATGAAAGCTATGAAAATTGGAAGGTATTATAAAAACCTGGGAGAATACTACCCATGAAGATGGAAAAATGTTGGCTTTATTACAAGAAGCTAAATAAGGCTAACGCAGGGGAAGAGTAATGAATGAGAAAGACAGATGTGTAAGATACACCCCAAACTAGGCATAATCTAATTAGTTCAGTCATAGTAAGCTTAAGTAAAATAGTAAAATGAAAATGTTCAAGTAATAGAAGAAATGGACTTTATTTAGAATTTAGCACTCACTTAATATGAGTAGAAACAGAGTTTGCTGATGAATAGGATGAGGATATCTGCATGAGGGGGAAAAGAATGAATCCTGTTTGTGGTTGATGTACAGACTACAAACTAAATTGGTGAAGATGGGCCAGATGGAATATGGCTTGCTAAGCATGATGCTGAGTCCTGATCTGGAATATATTTTAGTCATGTGTGTAGAGTGGGGTAATTTAATGCCACATGTTTTAGTGAGTTTATCTAAAGAGACTACGGACAGAGAATACAACTTGGAGGTATTCCAGTATTTAGTACAATGATAGAGGCTCCAACACAGGGGATTGAGGCAGATGCTCTGAAAGGTACACCATGGCCCCAGACAATAAATTCCATTAGAGCTGTGTTTCACAAAAAGGGAAATTAACATCTGCTGAACGAGAAGTGTGCTGTGTTTTCACTGGTGACTACCAGAAGAGTGTTTGGTATGAATAGAAGTGAAACTTGTAATTGTTTGGGTACTTTTTTTTTTTAAAAAAAAGATAGATATGTAATAAATGTGACTCAGTAGAAAGAAAATTTAAAAGAAAATAAACAAATGAGAATATATTACTAAAGCAAAAGTTCCTTTTAAATTTTATTGTGGAGAAATGGAAGAACTGGGTAATGTCTCAACTTATCTTTATCTTCTCCCGATTTCATCTCCTAAGTTAGCTCAGTTTCTAGTCAGCATTATCTTCTTGTCTGCCATGTCCCAGAGACATCTCAAAGTGTTTTAAGCATGTGTTTGCTTAAATATCTTGCATATATAAATATATATTATACATTTAAATCTCTACTCTAATAAAATATTTACCTGTAGTGTAAATACATAATGTACAACCAATTTTGACATATAATGTTATTTAACATCAGCACACAGAAAGAAAACCACAAATCCACCCAGAAACATTAATTTTAATTCAAATTTTAGGAAAAATTTGTTGGAGAAGGAAACAATGAATAATACTAGTGATAATAGGACACTCGTTTATAAATATATGGTTTGGGTAAGAATCACTTTTAATTGATTTTGCACATCAGCACATCAGAAGCCTATGAAGTGGTTATTTTCAATTGATTTTCCCAGATGTTGAAACTGGTATTTTCTAAGCTGGTCACAAAGGAAAGGGGGAAAGTTATCCAGTAAAAGGTGTTTTACTCCCTCAAATAAGGATACACAAGAAGACATAAAGAGTAGGAATGACCACTACAAACAATGCTTACCTGGATCAGGAACATCACGTGAAAAGAACATTACTACAGACATAGTCAGACATCACTCAAGGCTAAACCCACTTAAATTAGGAACTTTACAGCTGGGCTCAACCCTCTAGGCTCTTCTAATACCCAGAACTCTACTGTTTTCAAGCAGTTTATTAAAGATCATTTAAAGAAAAAAAATGAGTATGGGGCACAGATCAGGACCAGGTGTAGGGAAGGTGTCCTTGCTATGCTCAAAAGGTTGATATTTTTCTCTGTAGGTGATGAAGGCCATAGGAGGTGGATGTTTAATCAGGCAGTTAGATGTAGGCACATCAGATAGAGAACATAGCTCAAAGGGAAGATACTGGACAAGGAGGCTATAAAGGAGTCGATGGTTGAATTCTCACCCAAGTATGTGTTTCAAATGCAGATGTTCAATATATAAAATGAAGGTGTTTGAGTTATATCTGTCCTCTACTTCTTCTTCACATAATTTGAAAGGTATGTAATGGAAGCTGAATTGGTTTAGCTTGTAAAAGTAGGGGCAAATGATCATTAGGATGGGAAGGGTAGAAAAAAAAGGTTAAATTCAACCTTTTGAATTAGACAGGAGGAGTAAGTTCTAATGTTCTACAGCACTACAATGTGGTGATCATTGATAACATTTGGTTTTATTTTATGGCGAACCAGAGAGGAGTTCCCAACACACACAGAATTGTAAATAGCTATGGAGACAGAAACTCTAATAAACCTGATTTTATCATTGCACATTATATGTGTATAAACTATCTTATCATTCACATATCAAAATGCCACACCATATTTTATGTACAATTACTACATGGCAATTAAACATGAAGTGTGCAAGGCTGGGCCAACAACTACAAGTACTCACTGCTGTTTCAGAAGACCAGGGTTAGGTTCCCAAACCCACAGAGCCACTCATAACCAAATGTATCTCCAGTTCCTTGAAATCTAGTGCCCTGTTCTGACCTCTACAAGCTTTTGCACTCTTGTGATGCACCTGCATACATTCAGAAACAGCACACACACACACACACACACAAACACACACACACACACACACAGAAATGAATTAATTGTGCTATTCTTTCACACGCTAAAAGCATTCCAATTGTTATGGTATATATGCTTAGAAATTCTACATTGTAAACCGTAGGACAACTTGGTAGTGGAAAATCTGCTTGATGTGTGGGTGTGAAGGAGCACGTGATCACCATTTCAGGCATGTTTAAAATGCTTGACAAAATTAGTTGTGCCATGCTTCTGCAATACTTTTGTAATCAATAAATACAGCATTCCATTGCTACTCTAGTCTATTGAAACATTTAAAAATGAAAATACCACTTCTTTGTCCTGATATATGGGAAATTCTAGAGGAAACTCACTCATTTTAAGCTAAAGTAGATATACACCCTCATGGTCAGCGTATAAATAAGGTTTTTCTTTCCCACATTCTTTGCCTTTACAGGAGACGAAAGTGCATATGCTGTAAACCCAGCAGTGCCATGGAAAGCTACACTGCTCTTTATTATGATTGCATGGAATACCGTAGAGTCTCAATAAAAACAAGAACTGCTTCAGTCTGTTTGCTTTAGAATTTCTCGTAAAGTATTTATTCTCCTCAGTTCTATGGTGCTCTCTTAATGCATTAACATGTTGTCTATAATTTTCCTAGAAGACATTTTGTATCTTATGGCATTTTACAATTGAGGAAATTTGGTATTTATGCTAGAATGTAGTCACTCCTCCTCATCCAAAATCCTTGCCTACAGGTTTGTTAGCGAAAGTGGTTTCTTCACATTACATTTGACTCTAAAGCCTTTTTATATAATGAATGTCAAATTTATTTCTAAAACTCTCTTTGAGGATGAAAGTGACCTTTTCTTCTGGCTTATATGGAATTTTATGGTGTGGAGAAATTACCTTGTGATTATTTTTTTGCATGATTAAAAATTTGCAGAGTTCTTATGGCTCCAAAGAGCCTACCTGCAATAAACAGCTTTCGCCTTCTAAACCACAAAACAGGTCTGAATTGCTTGAGCATTAGAGCTAATTGCCTGCCTACTTCAAAGGCAGAAACTGAAAATAGAGAGGGGGAGAAAAAAAACAAGCCTCACAGAAGCAGGGGCATGGCAGAGGAATCCAGCACTCAGGGCTCTGAGCTGTGGCTTGGAGAAGCCAGGCAAAGTTATGGCCTCAGAACTCCTGTTTGCCATTAAGTTGATGGGAGCGTCTATCCCACAATCTTTCCCTGCTGTGGACACAGAGTCTTTGTTCACATTCAGATTTCTCAAACTGCTGCCGGGGTCAGGTTGAGGTCAGACACCACAGTGATGTATAGAAGAACATGTCTGGGAATTTCTCTCACACTTGAAACACATACCAGAAAATGAAGACGAGGAACTTACAAAAATCTGGCTGATGAGACCCAGATTATACTGTAGCCTGCTTTTAATGCTTTCATATTTTTTTTCTTTTTCTGACACACAATGTTTTATTAATGGGGGTTGCGATAGCCCTTACAATTTTGTGTCCCCTGGAGATAAGGCCTCTCAGTAGCACTCTGACACTTCATTTTCTAGCCCTGAGGGGAAGGTCCAGTAAATCTACTCAAAGAAGTCTTGCTTCCTTCCTCAGGATAAGTTGAAAAGTAATTGTCATGAGCCTGGCACTTGATATCATGTCACATGTGCATGTGGACTTGGCAGGGACACAGCCTAATCTGGTCATGATCTCAGCCTCCCAGTTCTTTAGGTCCTCTCAGGCACCATACCCACAGCCTAGCCGGCTGCTGTGAAAAGAGGCAGATGTGGGGGTGGGGGCGGGGTGGGATGATCACTAATTATCATCAGTAGGGAAAGCAATATAGAGCTACCAAACACTGAGGGTCTGTCTTCTTAAAGTGAAATCTCCCTGCACGTCTGTGCAAAGGGCACCTTCTCAGGCGGTTAGATTGTCTTACCAAGGCTCTCTGCTCCATGTGCAGAGTGCAAAGCTGGAATGAATGCACCCATAGTAGCATATCTTGGGGGGCTCTCAATAGGACCCAACTCTTACTTTGAATATTTTAAATGTCCTGTTTTTCCTTCTTGCTTGCACAGTTGCAGAGCATGGCTGAAAACTGAACCACTAAATAGATTTTTTTTTTGTCCTCAGCTGCTACATATGACAGTGGATATTTCATTCTGCTGCCAGAATGTTATTAATAAAACATGGGGTGTGGAGAGGGCCACGATTTCCCCTTTCAATCACTATAGCATTTGCAATGAAAATTTTATTCAGTGTGTAATTTTCAGTGAATGCTTGACACTTGAAATGTCCGTAGCAGCATTTTGTATGGTTATTGAAGGGTTAATTGTATCATGTTCTCTGCATAAAAGCTCTGCTTATCAAAAGCAAATAGAAGAGTGCATGCAAATGTGTTCTGATGACCTTTTGCCTTTCCAGGGTTAATTTATATGGTCATTAAAGATTTTATGAAATTGTACAGCCTGGTGCTTCAAATCCCATTTTACCTTCTCCTAATTTATGTAATTCCTACCTGAACTGGGGAATATAGCTTTTATTTTTGTGCTGCAATGAAAACAGCATGCCATGCTGTGGGGAGTTGTGAGCCTGGTTATCTGGCATTACTCAGATTGCTAAAAATTCATTAAAATGTGACATCAGCACACTGAGAGACAAATGATCGCAGGATGAAAGAGAACAGTGGGCCTTTCACGGATTAGTGCCGCACAACCCCAGCATAGAGGCTAACTGCATAAACAGATTAATCCACCAGCAGTGCCATAGCTGAGATTTACAGAATAATTAAGTAGGTTTGAGTTACTATGAGGATTTCCATGTAATCTAGCTGATGTGATCCTGTGAATGAGGTGTGGGGTGGGTACAGTTGTCTTACAAGTTCCGCGCTATGCCAAAGCCCTGTGTAGCTTTCCGTTAAAAACAAATCCCCAGTGGAACTGAAGTTTGGGTATCATATCTAAAGAAGTTTTAAGGAATCCATCCAAGATTTGAAGTCGGCGTGCAGGAAGAACACCTGTCCTTTATGTAAACCATTGTTCCCATATTAGCTCACTGAGAATTTCTTCTGTGTGTTGGCCTTGTTCACATGCCCATGCTCCTAGCCCATGAAAAGTTCTACTGTTGAAATTGTAGTTTCCTTCCACCCATTTCCCCTTACCTTTTGCAGGTTAAATTATAGTAGAAATGATTCATTACCTTTTAATAAAATGCAAATATTCTCTTGAGTACAAAAATGCCATACTTTTGAATAAAAATTTGCATTAGTATAGTTAATATAGTATAGCTCTAATGTAGACTTCTGCTTCAATGTATATTTTTTTAGTAGGAGGTTGTGTAGGTAATTCATAGACAAAATTCCAAGATATACTGGGTGATAGAGGTCATGATTTTAGTGGACATTTTCTGGACTTATCAGTTCTTCTCACTGATCCGCTTTCTTAACAGAAGAACAGAGTGAAGAGGCAGGCGGAGTTCTGAAACCTACCACAGTGACTGAGGACGATGAGACGGAGACACAGTGGGACAACAGTGAAGGCAAGAACTCTAATAAAGACCCCGGTAAGCTATTGGACTGTCCAGGATTTATGCTCCTATACTCATCCACTCCCCGAAGCCAGCCTCCCTTCCCTGCATCCCCCAACGAAGCTCATTAAATGCTTTTATTCATTTTAAACTGTCTGAACATTCCCACTACTATTCATGGTGTGTGCATTTTGCATGTGATTTCTATCAGTAGCCTCCCATTGACCTATTTTTAATCATAACCATCTGACAGAATAGATGTGGATAAGTTGAAGAATATTACAGGATGACTAGTGAGATTATTTTTTAATCAAATCAGTTTGTGTGCTTGTAATTTTTTAAGCGCCTTTCATTAATCTTAGCTATACTTGTGATTCCTCTGATGGCATATTAATTTTTCATAAGCTCAGGATTAGATATCACTTGAATTTTATCATTCAATCATATGTACCCTCCCACACTATGTAACCCTAAAAAGAAATGCCTCTCTCTGTCTCTCTGTCTCTGTCTCTGTCTCTGTCTCTCCTTCTCTCTCAACTTACACTCAGGAATTTGCCCTTTTTAAGGGCATCTATTTGAGGCATTTCAAACAAAATCCAGTGGAAAAGTTTACAGATGATTCGGCCTAAGAAGGAGGAAATATCATTGAAAAGGGATTAGGTGCTGGGCAATTTTGGTCTTCTGGAATAGACAAATCCCAGTAATGAAAGCTACTGTCTTTGAAAACAAACCTTCGTGTCATGACATTTACTTGTGCACAAACAAACCCTAGGCCAGCATCTGGTGTGGATACCTACGGCTTTTTCTGTGTTTGAGTTGGCAAATATATGGCTTCATCCATGCTTTGTATGTATGAGATGGAAATCTGTGGTCGCGATGAATATTACATTGGCCACTTTTGCTGCACGCTATACCTAGTTTTATTATGTTGGACTCATTGAAGCAGAAG
Source organism: Dicrostonyx torquatus (assembly GCA_028555095.1). Taxonomy (NCBI): domain Eukaryota; kingdom Metazoa; phylum Chordata; class Mammalia; order Rodentia; family Cricetidae; genus Dicrostonyx; species Dicrostonyx torquatus. The sequence continues at coordinate 5,923,395 of JAQHUG010000083.1, read as the reverse complement.
AAGTGCTGAAACGAGTTCAAGCCTATTAGTCTCAGGTAGTCATCTATCTTTTCTCTGAATTCCAGTGACAGCTGCATATAAAAAGCCCCATGTTGAGTAGAAAGATACAGGAGTGTACAAAATTCATCATCTTTTTTTTTTTTTTGCTTATGGGTTTATTTGAATCTGAACCATCACATATTTGTAACTCAGTTTTTCCCTGCTTAAATTTTGCATTTCCTTTCAAAGGTATATGAAGGGTTCTTTTCTTCCTCCCCAAACTCTTTAATGCTAAATTTCTCATAACAGTCCAGTGAGAAAAGCCTCATTGTTAGTTGCTTCTAGGACATAGGGTCAAACATATGATTCTAATTTGAGTTAAGCGAAGAGAATCTAAGGTTAGTATTGTACCTAAAGCCACCTCTGTAAAGACACCAGAGCAGTATAGGTGGACTCCTGAGGCAAATGACATAGACTTTGGAATACCTATTGTTGGGGATAACCCCATGGAGATCTCATTGGAAAAAAGGCTGAAAACAGCAAGATAGCCAGTTTATGCCATCTAAGCTGGACCTCATTGAGATGAGTAACTTGCCACTTTGCAGATGGTAGAATTCTCTTCATTTGGTGTTTGATGCACTTGTACCAGAACAGACTGCAAAGCATTTCCCCTTTGTTTATCAGAGGACTATATAAAATATAAAAAAAATCACAGCAGGGTTCACTGAGTGCTCATAGATGTTGAGCATGAAACTTGATATTAACATATATTGCCTAGGACCTTGCCAGGGGTGGGTTGTGGGAGTATTTTTGAAAATGGATCCCATATTACTGTTAAACAGCACAGCAGAGATGCAGGAGCTCTCTTTCCACAGTGCAGTTCACTGCTCTGCATAAGTCGTGGGCTCAATTGCTCCCTAATGGCCCGATGAGTTGTTGTTTTTCTTTGATTCCTAATTGTGCCATATAGACAAGGTTGGGGTATATGGAAAGGCAGATCATTGCATAATGGCAGTTATTTAAAATAAATGTTATCGCTGTAAAAACTCATCCCCAGGTACAGAGAGTTGAAAATGAACTCTAACCAAGAGCAAATGTTGAGGTGCAAATATTTAGCTTTGAAACCTTGCAGCCTTTAAGACAGCTCTTGTTACTTAAAACGAACACGAACTTTAAACAAAGTTCTGTGCTTTCTGAATTGAATCTTCCCAGATTGAAAATTTATTTCATGATAGTTGTTCTTTGTAAAAGTGTATTTAATGATTAGATAACCACTTATTTATATTCTTTTGTTCTTCTACTAGTTATTAATTTCAAAAGAAAAAGCGACCTTACAAAAATAATTGCTATATTAGTATGGTAGATGGGAAAATAGATTGACCCCACTTTAACCTCAGAATTTTTAGGCAAGAAGGAATTAGCACATGTCTGGAGCAGTGTGTTGGTAAGCTGCTGTGTTCTATTGCTAACATTAATCTGAAGGACTAGAGCTTTCAAAGTGAGACTTGACAATATGCAAGTTATATTTGCTGAATATTCATTCATAATAGAAATGCTTCCTAATGCCTCATTTATATTGTCATTTAAATCTAGTGCCACTTTAGATTAATTATAATCCAAATTATAGCTCAGTGCAGTATGAGAATTAATATGGAGTTTATCCAGATTAATACATTTGCATTGAAAATGTAATATGTCTCTGCCATGGCTAAGGGGACCACTTTTTAATAAGGGAGTAAACATGAAGAAGGATGGAAATTAACCTTCATTATTGCAATTAAAATTATCCTTCCATTCTAGTCTCATTAGAAAAAAATACTGTATTGGTAATTATAATTTTGAATTACTTGAGTTGAACAACATCTGTTACATCTGAATTTTAAAGTATTCAAACTTTATCAAATATAGATACTTGTAAGTAATAACTCAGCATTTTGATTTATTGTTTTTCAAGGTTCACTGTAACATGTGTGTTATTGGATTTCCTGACTTGTTATGAATATAAACCATTTTACAGCCTTCTGTATTTTAGGGATTGAGAATTAAGTAGGCGGCATCTGAATTGAAATGAATTATGTCAATTTTATATTAGCAATCTCTTGCAAGTTAAATAATCCTGTAACTGACAGATAATCATTGGCTCATGTATTTGGCAGTGCTTATTTGTAATTAGACTTCATTTTTTAGTTAAAATTCATTAAAATGACATTGTTCTTTGAGAATATTATGGTGTCCTTAACGATACAAAATAAATTATGATCTCATTTCAATTTTTTTTCTGCTCCAGGGTAACAAACAGGGTTTATTTCAAATGAAGTTGCACATATAAACTAAGAGTAATCACAAAACTTAATCAAAAGCTTTCCTAAAATTAATTGAGCCCATTTAATACAAGACATTTTTTTCTAGCATAACACAATTCAGATAAAAGACTGTGAATTTGATTTCCTGTAATTTACCAGCCATGCTTCAATATTAAATTTGATATAAAAATAAACATTAAAGAATGTATGAAATGGTACATAGGTCACCTATCGAGGGCACCTTGAAGACCTGCTCATACTCAAGAGTGTGTCTTGTTACTGAGTCCTGAAATTCTTGCCTTCTATTATTATTAAGAATCACTAAATTAATGAATATTGATGAGCATAAAAATTAAAACAATATATCATTACATACACATAGTTATTATGTCAAACATTTACACCAATGTACAGGCTTTGTGTATTTATGCACATCTTCCAACCATACTCTTAGACATTGTTTAAAGTATCCTTTATAAATATTCATGGAAATGGGTTCATGGCTGCATATTTAGTAGAATTGGAAGTATCTAGAAAGTTAATTTTACTTCCGATGTCCCAAGACACTTACAAACAACAAATTATGAGAATTATTTTTCAGCTTGTATGTGATAGTACGGGGAATTTAGTCAAGTTATTATTTGATCTCGTCCATTAAAGAATATAAGGGAATATGACATGGTATAGGAAACACTGTTACTCATTAATGGAAACTTTTAAAGAAAAGTCAATCAAGAGAAGACAACTGAGAGACACTTGTTATTTTAAATGACAATCATTTTGTACAAGTTGGTCTGACACATTAAGTAACTAATTGTATTGGCAAGTATGTTCCACATTGCTTTTTTATAAAGAACTTAGCACTTTAAAAGTGACATTAGGAGTGTATTCCATAATTGTGAGTGATTCCATAATTGTGAGAAAACATCCCATTTTGGGGAAATTTCATTGGACATCAAATACTTGAATATTTTTAATTACTATAATAAGAGTTGTAAGTCTTTTTTCAAATTTATGCTCACTCATACACAAATGTTACCATTTCAAATAAGTAGAGCACATTTACAATTTTTCTAAAAGAATGAAGTAGGTACAATTATGCCACTTCAAATAAAAACAAGAAGCAGTATCCAAAAAAGTATGTGAGTGACTGACCGCTATGACACATCCACCATGGACACCAAAGAAATAAAACCACAGTCATCTTGTCAAATACACTCTATTTTAATTGTGGTTACTTAAGAATTACCCTCATATGTTTAATTTTCTTTGTGATTTTTAAATTTCTGAAGCATTTATATGGTCCAAAGCATTCATTCTACTTAGGGTAGAAATAGAATGAGATTTTTCATTTTTGCTCTATCTTTTTTACTTTTTATTTTGACTTGTTTCTAAAACATCCTTGACCTTGTTTTTTAAATTAAAACTGGGTTATTTTGTAATAAGGTGCAATTTGTTCATTTATAGGAGCTGTATGTGGATTGAAAAAAAAATCAAGATAAATCTTCATGTGCAGCATACAGGCAGATTGCCCTGGACTGTGTATCTACGTGGGGTCTGATAGCAATCAATGGTTTAGCTCCACTGCCTCTCAAGATGTATTTGCACCCAGTTGTCCAGTGGTAGTGTCCTCACCCTGGAAATAATTTAGTTGCAAATTGACTGGAAGATGGTGAAAATTGAAAGTTAAAATTAGAAATACTCATAATAAACACCAGAAAAAAGGTCAGATGATGCCGTGCTATGATGAGATTGGAATGGCTGGTAAATGAGGTTTTGTGTTTGTCGTGAGATGTATGTGACATGCCTACCCGATGTCGCTGTAATATCCAGCTTCTAGAGGAGATTACCAAGCAAATTGATGCTGCGGAGAATTTTCGGTTAGATTGGAAAATTAGAATTGTGACTCCCCCCTTTGATGTATGTGAGTTTCCTACACATTAATACTGCTCAACTAGGTAAAATTTTAATCGTCATAAACACAAATATTTGGATGAGACTCATAAAACAGCTGTCTTCATGAGATTCTTCCTGTAATGTTATATGCATAGCTAGCTACCTTCTAAAACTCCCATGTCCCCTACTCAAATCACCAGTAGCAGAAATGAATTAGATATTCAATTTTAAAATGTTAAAAACTTTAAATCTCATCATAATGTAGACACATTATTGTTTTCATTTCTGAATTATAACTCACCTATGAGCTGTTCTCCGGATTTTTGAAATCTTCACAGACTTATGAATTTAGAAATTCATGTCATTGTACATGAGAGAAAATAACGATTTTCTAAGTCAGTATTTGTGAATGGGAGTAGATTTGCTTTAATGTGATAAAGGCATACTGAGACACCAGAGAACACATGTTATTGATGAAACTTCCAAGGCCATCTAGGGTTATCTAAACAGAAGACAGGAGTACAGTTTAAAATAGATGGGTAAAGTCCACTCAGTGGACAGAAGGAAGAGTGCTTTTTGTGTTCTGAGATTAGCATCATATAATACTACTGCACGTCTGGTTTTTGCTGTTGTTTGATCCAGCAGATTGAGAGTCACAATTGCTTTATTTACTCTGATTGTAACACTGCATTTATAAATTGAGTTGTTCTATCCTTTTTGGGAATTAGGAATAATCACCCCAGAAAAGGAGCTGAAAGTCAATGTGTCAGGGGGCACACAGCCACTCCTGCTGGCCAAAGAAGAAGATGCAGGAACAAAAAGATCAAAACCTACAGAGGACAATAAATTTTGTCATGAACAGGTAAATATGTAGTTTTCCCATTGGTGCATGAATTCATTTTTTTTGTTATTGTTTGTTTCTTGGTTCCTAGTCCTTTCCAAATCTCTAAATCTGTGCACTATTGAAATGCACATAGACACTAGTACTGTCTCTTGATGTTATGCCGCACAGTCTGAAGTTGTCAGATTATAGCAGCTAATAATGGTCATGTTTATTCAATCTTTTCCAGTTCTATCAGTGTCCTTATTGTAACTACAATAGTAGGGACCAAAGTCGGATCCAGATGCATGTCCTGTCACAGCACTCTGTACAGCCAGTCATCTGCTGTCCCCTCTGCCAGGATGTCCTCAGCAACAAAATGCACCTCCAGCTGCATCTGACCCATTTGCACAGTGTGTCTCCGGACTGTGTGGAGAAACTGCTTATGACAGTAAGGATGCTGAAGGCTGATGCAAAATTGATGGGGCCTGTATTTGTTATCCATATACATAATGTAATGATGGGCTCATAGAAAGTAATTTCCCCTGAGCTCCTGGAAGGTCTTTATTGACACTGCCATCTAAGTCACAGTGGAGACCCATTTGTGGTCTTTCTTGTTTGGAAAAAAAATATGATATGAAGTATGGCTTAATTAAGGATGTTTTGTGGTTCTTTTTGTAACAGTGAAATGACTTTTTTGGTACCTTTAGCTTAAAAGTTTCTTGGTTAACATTAGTCTCCCCAAAACCTTTAGGTCATAGCATTAAAAGAAGAATATGGAACTCTAACAACACTGAAGTGGCAGATGTCCCTGTTTGGGTTAGAGAACTGTAACTGTAATATCTGTCTCTATCTATATATCTGTGTGAATATATATTCCAGTGTATGTGTATATTCACACTTACACATTCCAGTATACACATATATTCAAATATATATTCAGTGACTCCAGAGCACACTTAACACCCATCCCTTTGGTGTTCAAAGGTGCCTGTCCCTGATGTAATGATGCCAAACAGTATGCTACTGCCAGCAGCTGCCCCCGAAAAGTCAGAGCGGGACCCGCCTGCAGTCATGTCAGCGGAGGGTTCTGGAAAATATTCAGGTATGCTTACCTTATGATGAAAAGCTTGCTGGTGACAATGCTCACAAATTATCCTACCAAAGACACAAACACACACACACATTATTATCTTTTCGGGTTCACAACAACAAATACTCTTTTTACTTCATTCTCAGCCCTTTCTCTCCCCATCCAACTCCTCCCGAGTCCTCTCCACTTCACTATTCTTTCACACACTTTTGGTGTTGCCCATATGTGCATGTGTTTAGAGATGACTACTTGGGATTGGGATTGAATCACCTATCAGGGTATTCATTCTTGAAGAAAATGGAATCTCTCTCTCTTTCATCAATCATGAATTGTCTGTAGCTCTTCATTTAGGGGAGAAGAGATGCCTTTTGTAAGACTCGTCCATCTTCACAGGCATTTTTTAGTGACACAAAGGAAAATAACTTATGCTGCTGCTCAGAGCATCATTTTCTGAGACCTTTTCACCATGACTATTTCTACTGTCCTTAGAGAATCCTAGTAACAGATGGCCAAGAACATTGAAAATATGCTAAGTCAGGAACACCAAGTTCATGGCCCTTGGTAAAGTGCTTATTGCAGTACACTGTGGTTATGTTTGACTGGCATTCTTCTCTGCCCTTAAATTCCTTCAGGTCAGGAGTGATTTCCTGTTCATCTTCTAATGGACACCTGGTGTAGTGATTGCACATGATAGTAACCCAATAACAGTTCTACACAGATTCAGTTAGGGAAACATCATTACTGCTTCCCACTTACACTTACTGACATTCAAGTGGTCGATGTTCTTACCATAAGATATGTTTCTGCTTTCTTTCCATAGGTGAAAGCCCAGTGGATGACAAAAGTATAGCAGGTCTTGAAGATTCAAAGGCAAGTGTGGAAATAAAGAGCGAGGAACAGAAACCAGCAAAGGAATCCTTGGAGGCATCAGAATGGAATAAAAACAGCAGTAAGGATGTGAAAATCTCAGACACTCTGCACGATCAACTGAGTGAACAACCAAAACGGCAGCCCTTATCCGTTTCTGACCGCCATGTTTATAAGTATCGTTGTAATCACTGTAGCTTGGCTTTTAAAACTATGCAGAAGCTTCAGATACATTCCCAGTATCATGCAATTCGGGCCGCTACAATGTGTAACCTCTGCCAGCGGAGTTTCCGTACATTCCAGGCTTTAAAAAAACACTTGGAAGCAGGCCACCCCGAACTGAGCGAGGCTGAACTCCAGCAGCTATATGCCTCCTTGCCAATGAACGGTGAACTCTGGGCAGAGAGTGAAACGATGCCCCAGGACGACCATGGCCTAGATCAGGAAATGGAGAGAGAGTATGAAGTGGACCATGAAGGGAAGGCAAGTCCTGTAGGAAGTGACAGTAGCTCTATTCCAGATGACCTGGGCTCTGAACCAAAGCGGACCTTACCTTTTAGAAAAGGACCCAATTTTACAATGGAAAAATTCCTTGATCCATCTCGTCCTTATAAGTGTACAGTGTGTAAAGAGTCATTCACCCAAAAGAACATTCTTTTGGTCCATTATAACTCAGTGTCTCACTTGCATAAATTGAAAAAGGTTCTGCAAGAAGCCTCCAGTCCCGTCCCCCAGGAAAGCAACAGCAGCACAGATAACAAGCCCTACAAGTGCAGTATCTGCAGTGTTGCGTACAGCCAAAGCTCCACCTTAGAGATCCACATGAGGTCCGTGCTCCACCAGACAAAGGCCAGGGCTGCAAAGCTGGAGCCAAGTGGGCACCTAACTGGTGGGCACAGCATCACAGCCAATGTGAACAGTCTTGGCCAAGGGATGTTAGACTCCATGGGCTTAGCTTCAGTCAACAGCAAAGATACCCACTTAGATGCCAAAGAATTAAATAAGAAGCAAACTCCCGAATTAATCTCTGCTCCACCTACCCATCATCCGCCACCGCGGTCACCAGCACAAATCCAGATGCAACTTCAGCATGAGTTGCAGCAGCAGGCTGCGTTCTTCCAGCCACAGTTTCTAAACCCAGCTTTCTTGCCTCATTTCCCAATGACCCCAGAGGCACTGCTCCAGTTTCAGCAACCCCAGTTTCTCTTTCCGTTCTACATACCCGGGGCAGAGTTTAGCTTGGGGCCAGATCTGGGCTTGCCTAGCTCTGCCACGTTTGGGATGCCAGGTATGACAGGAATGGCTGGTTCCTTGCTTGAAGATCTGAAGCAACAGATTCAAACGCATCATGTTGGCCAAACTCAGCTTCAACTTCTACAACAACAAGCACAGCAATACCAAGCTGCACAGCCACAACTGCCGCCGCCAAATCAACAGCCGCCCCCACCACAGCAGCCGCCCCCACCACAGCAGCCAACAAGCAAACTGTTGAAACAAGAGCAAGGTAGCCTGACAAGCACAGACTGCCAGCTCATGAAGGACATTCCATCTTACAAGGAGGCGGAAGAGGTGACCGAAAAGCAAGAAAAACCAAAGCCAGAATTTACGAGTGATAGCGAAGGACTCAAAGACAGCAAAGATGGAAAGAAGCAAAAATCCTTAGAACCCTGTATTCCTCCACCCCGAATCGCCTCAGGCGCCAGGGGAAATGCAGCCAAAGCTTTACTGGAGAACTTCGGGTTTGAATTGGTCATTCAGTATAATGAGAACAGGCAGAAGGTCCAGAAGAAGGGCAAAATTGGAGAAGGCGAAAACTCTGACAAGCTGGAGTGCGGAACGTGTGGTAAATTGTTCTCGAATGTTCTTATTTTAAAGAGTCACCAAGAACATGTGCATGGGCAATTTTTCCCATATGGAGCACTAGAGAAATTTGCTCGCCAATACAGGGAGGCCTATGACAAGCTTTATCCAATTTCTCCTTCCTCTCCAGAAACGCCACCGCCTCCTCCTCCTCCGCCTCCTCCCCTGCCACCCGCACCCCCACAGCCTTCTACTCTGGTGCCCGTGAAAATCCCAAATGCAGTCTCGGCCCCTCTGCAAGCTCCGCCACCTACTCCTCCACCACCTCCACCTCCTCCTCCTCCACCGCCTCCTCCGCCTCCTCCCCCAACTGCACCCCCACAGGTCCAACTGCCTGTTTCTCTTGATCTCCCCCTCTTTCCCTCCATTATGATGCAGCCAGTCCAGCACCCTGCACTTCCCCCTCAGCTCGCCCTGCAGCTGCCACAGATGGAGACCCTCTCTGCAGATCTCACTCAGCTCTGCCAGCAGCAGCTGGGGCTAGATCCCAGCTTCTTAAGGCACTCCCAGTTCAAACGGCCACGGACCCGGATTACGGATGATCAACTAAAAATTCTGAGAGCTTATTTTGACATCAATAATTCTCCAAGTGAAGAACAGATCCAAGAAATGGCAGAGAAATCTGGCCTCTCCCAAAAAGTCATCAAGCACTGGTTTCGCAATACGCTCTTTAAGGAGAGACAGAGAAATAAGGACTCTCCATACAACTTCAGTAACCCTCCTATAACTGTTTTAGAAGATATCAGAATTGAGCCACAACCCACGTCTTTAGAACACTACAAATCAGATGCCTCATTCAGCAAAAGGTCATCCAGAACAAGGTTTACCGACTACCAGCTTAGGGTTCTGCAAGACTTTTTTGACACTAATGCTTACCCAAAAGATGATGAAATAGAACAGCTATCTACTGTTCTCAACCTCCCCACCCGCGTTATTGTTGTATGGTTCCAGAACGCTCGTCAGAAAGCAAGGAAGAGCTATGAGAACCAAGCAGAAGCTAAAGATAATGAAAAAAGAGAACTCACCAATGAACGGTATATCAGAACAAGCAACATGCAGTACCAGTGTAAAAAGTGCAATGTTGTTTTTCCCAGAATCTTTGACTTGATCACACATCAGAAAAAGCAGTGTTATAAGGATGAAGATGATGATGCCCAAGATGAAAGCCAAACAGAAGACTCCATGGATGCTACAGACCAAGTAGTATACAAGCATTGCACACCATCTGGACAAACAGATACAGCCAAAAACATTGCAGCCCCCACAGCCAGTTCAGGCTCCGGGGCTAGCACACCCATGATTCCATCTCCCAAACCAGAACCTGAGAAGAGTTCTCCAAAACCTGAATATCCTGCAGAAAAGACAAAGCAGACCGATCCCTCTCCTCCTTCTCAAGTCACCAAGTCTGCTCCCCCAACAGTATCGACTTCTTCAGATCAGCAACAGGCATCCATACCTCAGCCCCCACCACAGCCACCCAAACAAACCCAACTGATCGGAAGACCTCCCTCGGCTTCTCAAACTCCAATCCCTTCCAGTCCACTGCAAATTTCCATGACTTCTCTTCAGAACACACTACCTCCACAGTTACTCCAGTACCCATGTGATCAGTGTACCATTGCCTTCCCAACCCTGGAACTTTGGAAGGAACACCAACACATGCACTTCCTCGCTGCTCAAAACCAGTTCCTCCACTCTCCATTCTTGGAAAGGCCCATGGACATGCCCTACATGATATTTGACCCCAACAATCCGCTGATGACCGGACAGCTGCTGGGGAGCTCTCTCACGCAAATGCCACCACAGACCAGTACTTCCCACACCACAGCCCCCGCCAGTGTTGCTGCTTCCCTTAAAAGGAAATTGGACGACAAGGAAGAAAATAATTGCAGTGAAAAGGAAGGCGGAAATGGCGGTGAAGACCAACACCGCGATAAACGTTTGCGAACCACCATCACTCCGGAGCAGCTTGAAATTCTCTACGAAAAGTACTTGCTGGATTCCAACCCTACCCGAAAAATGCTTGATCACATTGCACGAGAAGTGGGGCTGAAGAAGAGAGTGGTCCAAGTCTGGTTCCAGAACACGCGTGCTCGAGAAAGGAAAGGGCAGTTCCGGGCCGTGGGTCCTGCCCAGTCCCATAAACGGTGCCCATTCTGCAGAGCTCTATTTAAAGCAAAGTCAGCCTTAGAAAGCCACATTCGCTCTCGCCACTGGAATGAAGGGAAGCAGGCAGGTTACAGCTTGCCACCAAGCCCTTTAATATCCACAGAGGATGGGGGAGAGAGCCCACAGAAATACATTTATTTTGATTACCCATCTTTGCCGTTAACTAAAATCGATCTATCTAGTGAGAATGAATTGGCCTCAACAGTGTCAACGCCTGTTAGTAAAACAGCAGAGCTGTCTCCGAAGAATCTTTTAAGTCCTTCTTCTTTCAAAGCTGAATGTCCCGAGGATGTCGAGAATTTAAATGCCCCTTCAGCTGAGGCTGGGTATGATCAGAATAAAACCGACTTTGATGAGACATCGTCCATTAATACGGCTATTAGTGATGCCACCACAGGAGATGAGGGGGCAGCAGAAATGGAAAACGCAGGAGGATCTGTGGAGGTGAAACCTGCTTTGTCTCCCAAAGAAAGCAAAACTCTCGACTCGTTGCCAAAAGCAGCAACCACACCCACCACTGAGGTCTGTGATGACAAATTTCTTTTTTCTCTCACAAGTCCATCGATCCATTTCAATGACAAAGATGGTGACCATGACCAAAGCTTTTACATCACCGACGACCCTGATGACAATGCTGACCGCAGCGAAACGTCTAGCATAGCTGACCCCAGCTCACCAAATCCGTTTGGGTCTAGCAACCCCTTTAAATCCAAAAGCAGTGATCGACCAGGTCACAAGCGCTTCAGAACCCAGATGAGCAATCTTCAACTCAAGGTCCTCAAGGCTTGCTTCAGTGACTATCGGACGCCAACCATGCAAGAATGTGAAATGTTGGGAAATGAGATCGGTCTGCCCAAGCGCGTGGTGCAGGTGTGGTTTCAGAATGCCAGAGCAAAGGAAAAGAAGTTTAAAATTAACATAGGAAAGCCTTTCATGATCAATCAAAGTGGAACGGAAGGCACCAAACCGGAGTGTACCCTCTGCGGTGTGAAGTACTCCGCCCGCTTATCCATTCGAGATCATATTTTCTCCAAACAGCACATTTCCAAAGTGAGGGAGACCGTGGGCAGTCAGCTCGATCGGGAGAAAGATTACCTAGCTCCTACCACCGTTCGACAGCTAATGGCCCAGCAAGAACTAGACCGTATAAAGAAAGCTTCTGACGTGCTGGGCCTAACGGTCCAGCAGGCAGGCATCACAGATAGCTGCTCACTCCATGGGATCAGCTTGCCGGCAGCCTACCCTGGACTCCCCGGCCTTCCTCCAGTCATTCTTCCTGGAATGAATGGTCCTTCCTCCTTGCCTGGATTCCCTCAAAATTCAAACAGTAAGTCTTTTAAAAGAGAGTCAGTTGAGCTAATTAGGTGGCAATAGGTAGCCAATCACATGTAACCATGAAAGAAAAGGTACATTTACGTGTCCTCATTTCAGAACTGAAATTTTAAGTTATTATATATATATATATACATATAATATATATATGTATATGTATATATATACACGCACAATGAACAACACACACATATACATACACATACACATATATACACACAACACACACACACACACATTATTAGCCATGGTTGTTAGCCAGGAAGAAGGTAAACCTGAACAAACATCGGGAAATAAGTATAGCTATATCACAGTCGCTCTTAGAAATGGATTATTTTTACCATTACATAGTCACCTCTTAGACATAATAACTTGTTAATTTCAATACTATATGGCTTTATGTTTGTTTGCATATTAAAGAAGGTAAGACATTAAAATATACACTTACTGGTATTTTCCAAGGGACTTTTTTTTTTGCTTTTTTGGTATTTCTTATTTTCTGTTTTTGTTTATTTTCCTGCCCCTGGAGTTCAAAATTAAAGATTCCTGTGTCACAGAAATCTACTCACATTGTACCTCCCAAGCAATAAAGCTCATATTGAGATTTCAGTGACTAAAAACCTGACTTATGTGATCATTTTCAGGTGGCATCTTATGAAATCTGATGCTTGTAGCCACCATTCCTGCTCTTATTTCAGTGAATTCGCAACTTAAGAAATCTCCACTCAGTATCTTTCTCTCCTCCCTTCCCTCGGCCACTTTACAGTCAGGGCATAACAAAACGGTAGAACTTCTTGAAGTAGCCTCAAATACTGAATTTAGTTTTGTGTTCACAATAATGGAATTTGAGTAGGTTTTTTTGAATATAGTAAATTAGGCAGTCAGATAACTAATATTCAACACTAGTTATATACCATCACTAAAATATAAAGGTATAATTTTTTTGTAATTTGAGTTATATTTATATTTCTCATTGTTTTTTCCCTAAAATTATTTTTAAAAACATTCTTTAGATCACTTGCTAATTTTATGTATTTGCAAAGTTTAAAAAGAATGTCAGAAAAACCTGTTCTCATTTTTATAAATTAGAGTTTTATTTGAATTTTAAAGTCTTCTAATACCATCCTTCTCTAACAAAAACTCAGTTGCCACTGGGATCCTAAGTTGTCTTTATTCTCGCTTCTAACTTAACATCCAGTGTCCTTTTCAACATTGCTGCCTGGTTCCTTCCCATCTGGAATGCTTGTTCTCTTTAGGCAGAGGTTGTGTGGTACCAGAGGAGTGTCTTCAGTGTGTACCAGAGGAGGAGTGTCTTCAATAGGCCTTCCCTTAGCTTCACAGGAACTCCTCTTTTTACCAAAGTTATTTCCTGCTTAATTATCTGGATATACTTGGGATCTTAAACATTAGAGCTATGATGGCACATTTGGTTACTTTGTTCTACTTTGTGTGCTTGGCATGGTGATTTTCAATGGACACATAAATATGTCTGATATAGAAAACATTATTTTGAGTGAGGTAACCCAGACACAGAAAGACAATTGTCACATG
>JAQHUG010000083.1:5902788-5908935 GCA_028555095.1 Dicrostonyx torquatus | reverse complement strand
GCTCCAAAGCCACAGAGAAACCCTGTCTTGAAAAAAAAAACAAATGTGTGGTACTACTGAGTTCATATGAACCCAGAGGCTCATAAGAAAGCAAGAAAGAAGGAAATAGATATTTATGAAATTAAACTATTTTTTCATGCAACTCCACCATAATAAAATTTATATCTTCCCCCTGAAATATATGCCCTATGTATAAATAGCAGGATTCCCAGGAAGATATTGTGGGCAGGACCTCTATGGCTAAAACAGTTAAAAACTTCAGGTACCCAGGAACTCACCACCTCATCTCCTGCTTTATTAAACTGTGGACAAAAACCAACCAGGCAGTGTTGTAAAGAGCAAAACTTCACAAGTGTTGCTGCCTCCTAGAGTCTGCAATTTCTCTTGGATTAGCCTTTGGTTTGTGAGGGATTCTGAACGGTAGCCTCATAGTAATCAGCAGAGCTCCATCTGGTAACCTTGAGCTCCACACCTCCAGTCTACCTATTCTGTAGAATTATTTCCCTCGTGTGGAACGCAGACTGCTTTAAACAGCCCATGGAGTAAAGCTGGCCATTTAGCCACCTGCCCATTTTCTTCCTATTGTATTTTTTTCTCATCGAGTGCATAACTCTGTTTCATGGTGAAATGTGGACATCCCAGCAAATAATAACAAATGAAAATTCTTCCCAAGTAAAATGTGTCTGTGTTTCCTTTTCTGGAATCATTTTATTGGCATATTCATTGCATGTGGTGCTGGGTCTTATAAAGACAAGTTATTCAAGTATATCATGCACATTGAACATACTCATCCCTCTCTCAAGCCCTCCTTTCTTTCCTATCTCCTTTCCACCAGTCCCATACCTTTGCCTAGTCTCCCATATGCTTTCAAATTATGCACACGCATGTTATATATACATATATGTGTGTATGCACATACATACATATCCGTATACGTACTTGGTCCTGTGGCTCTACATAAAATCTAGAACCTACTAATGAAGATAAAATTAGAATATTTGTCTTTCTGAGTCTAGCTTGTTTTGTTTAATATGATGACCTCAGTTACTTTCACTTTCCAGGTAGAGCCTTCATTTTATTCTTCTTTATGGCTGAATGAAACTGAATATGTTCATATGCCACATTTTCTCTACTCTTTCATCTTTCAAATCAAAACTACATGGAAATGCATCTCACCTCAGCCAGAATGGCAATCTTAAACAATATTACAATCATGGCTGGTGAGAATGACCAGAGACAAACACTTTTATACAGATATGGGTGAGAAAGTAGCCTGTTTATAGTGCTAGTAGGAATGCCCGTGAGTGCAGACAATATGGACATCAGTGTGGAATATCAGAAACCTAAAAGTTGATTCACTCTGTGACCTGCCTATACCTCTTCTGCATAAATCGCCGACAGACACAGCGGCTTAGGTGTAGAATCAGCCTAGAGGCTCATCAACAGACGAGTAGTTATTTCTCTATTTTTTATAAATGTACGGGCTCCTGTTGTACTTTATTAACTGAATAGCTATTCTGTGGAAATATGGCATTGTTATCTTGGACCCATGTTAACAAGATTTCGTTATGGAAAAACAAAGTCATTTTAAATGTCCCATCTCTTTGAAGAAGGCTTTGAAGCTTTTGAAATGCTAAAACCTTCTCCAGTGAATATGAGCCATTTGGTAAATGAATGACTTTGTCCAAAGGCTGCACCTCAATATCATTTACTTGCAAATACATTGTAAGTTTTATTTATCCACCTCTAACTTTCCAAATTTATTTTATTTTATTTTCTGTGGAGGGGAACTGTTAATTCCCAATAAACATAGAATTTCCATTACTTTCAAGTTATTTTCTTCTAATTCATAGTCTTTCTAATGTAAGAGCAACACCTAATGTATTCCCAGTGCTATGCCAGTAAAAGCATTGCTGTTCATTTTTTTAAAAGGTAAATTATTGGAGGCAGGTGAGAGTCACAGGAATCTATGAGCTTGAGGCCAGCCTAGTCTATAAGAATTAGTTCCAAGACAGTCTCAAAAGCCACAGAGAAACCCAGACTCGAAAACCAATAAATAAATAGGTAACTAGATAGATAGATAGATAAAATGGAAATTACTGTTAGTTTAAAATCTTTTCACATTTTATAATGTGCTGCTGTTGTGATGAAATGCAGAGCGAGAAGTGGCAGTACAATGTTACTTGCTTATTTATATAATATCCTGAAAAATATTAAAAACTTTAAACTTGCATTTGTCCTTTAGGCAATTGATTTCACTTTGCTCCAAATACTAGAAAATTTACTTGATTTTTATGTTTTTAACTTATTTTTTGTTTTTAAGCACTGTTTGATTTTAAACATTTCTTTGGTTTTTAGAAATACTAACTAGCCTTGTTTTCTTAACGGTACTCTCTTTAGTTACTTATGTTGCAGCATTGAAGATAGAAACCCTGGGGCCTCAGGCATTATGGGCAAACCCCCTAGCATTGACCCCTCGCAGAGAAACTCTCCACTACTTTGTTTTAAATTTTCTAGCATGTTTGGTGTAAATCTAAGTAAGACTAACACCATAATAATTTTGACACAATTATCTTTTGTTCCATGTACTTAATTACTTTTAGTTTCACTTCAAAAATGAAATTTCCTCTGAATAGAAAGACTGCATTTAAGTGCATTCTGAAGCGGGTTTTCTGTTTCTGTTTGTTTGTTTGTTTTGAGACAGGTTTCCTTGAAACTCACTCTGTAGACCAGGCTGGCCTTGATCTCACAGAGATCTGCCGACCTCTGCCTCCCAAGCGCTGGAATTAAGGTGCACTCTTAATTCAGTGAGACCGACATTTTCTTTTGAAAGAATTGTTAACAAGAAGTAATAGACAATTATTTCAGCAAAACAAAAAGAAAAATAATTGAATAAGACTCTTCAGAGTGAAATTTTTAATCTCAAATGATGTTCCTAAAATATTGCAGTAGATGAAAAATAGGGAAGAATCTGTTGTTAGCACAGAGACTACATGTAATATAGTCCACGAATTCTGGATATCATGAATAATATCTCCTGTTTGTTTTATTTTGTGGCTACCACAATTTATTTTGTATCATAATTATTATTCACTTTTCCTTCTATGTCTGTTGTTTTTGGCATTTTTGCTACTGAACTGTTGACTATAATTTTTTTTTTTTTTACAGACATATCACTTACTGGGAAATTTGCCCTTTGTGAATTGTGTCTGCTTTTTCTTAAAATTTTACTGAATGATTGCTTGAGTCATCTTATTTATTAAGATATTTAATTCCTAAAACACATTGCTATCTTTGACTGGGTCTAGTAAGATTCCTCCAGCAGCTTTCTAAGACCTTTTATTTAATTATGACCTCTGGATTGGACCATGGTAATACCATCAAATGGCAGAAAGCTGTGGTTGACAATTAATGATCCATCTATGATCATCTCTACAAGTGCTCTTATTCATATTTCTTAGATCCCTAATATTGCTATTGTGTTCTTATGTGAGAGAAGCAGTCAACCCGGTTATTTTCTAAGATTTAAGATGGGAAGAAAATGCAGTTACTGAACATGAGGATGCACCCTTGTATGAGACCTCAAACTAAGATCGGCTGGTGAATGAGAAAGTAAGCTGGTTACTGCTGTGTTATCATTGTACCAACACAACACTTTAAATCATGTCCCCACCTGAATAACTCAAGCTTAAAATTTTACAATTAGATGTTAACATAGTACGGACTGTTGGGGGATGAACAGCAGAGAGCGTTGTGAAATCAAGATAATATAAAAGAAAGGAATGTCAAAAGTTAGATGTTCACATTGTATGGACTGTTCGGGGATGAGGAGAGAATATCATGAAATCAGGACATTATAAGGGAAAGGAACATCAAAATGACCCAAAGCTGGGCATGGAGTTCTTGGTACAGCTCTTGCTCACCATGTTTAAATTTCCAGTATAAGACAAAGATAATTCAGTATAAAATAGAGCCTTCTTATTAAGAATGACTTCATTGCTCTTTCATTATAACAAAAGTTGTATAAATAAGAAATTAAGAAGAACATGAAGATACCAGATACCATGTAGTAAGTCAAGGGAGTAGGACTTTTTTCCCAGCAGCAGCTTGTCCTGTCCTCAGTGCCGCCAAAGTTAGCTGGATTAGGAACAGCGAAGGAGAGGGTCCCCTCTCATTCCCATCCCACCCCGACAAAGCTTAATCCACTTTCATTGTAAATTCATTTTGATTGAATGAGCTAGGCTTCAGTAGAATGTGGGCACTTGATATCACATGATACCAGTTATTTTCAAGGAATTTTCAAATATTTTAAATGTAAGAATTGATTCAGGGTGACTAGACTACAAGCCTTGAATGGTATCCATAAAATCTGACCTCTTCTCTAACTCTTCATACTCTTCCCGGCTAGCGATGTGAAGTATTTCATATCTTATTTATAAAATGCAATGTTCAGTGTGTATTCTCTCTAACATTGAGGCTATTAGGAGGCTGCTTTTTAACAGGATGGAGGGTCCTTAGAGATAATCATGATTATAACTGTAGAAACTGTCAGATCCGAGAAAGGATAGGTATGGGAAGCGCAAAATGAGAAGCTTCCAGGAATAAGTGAGACTGAAACACTACGGTTGTGAGAAGGATCTAGGAGATCAATCATACCAAAGCACACACGCACACAGATACCAAACCACAGATTTCCTATGCCCTCATATGATAGGGCAAAGTACTTATATTCAATTATGTAATCCCCAACCTTATAGTTTAAATTATACAATGTAAGTACTCTACAGATAGTTTTAACATTGTGTTATTTAGGGGGGGATGACAGAGCAAAGAAATCTACATAGGTTCATTATAGATGCAATTTAAAAATATTTTTGATCCATGTTTCATTGAGTCCCTGACATTAGAGCCAGTGTACGTGACTGAACGGGAAACCTATGGGGAACATTCCTGGCTGGTGAAATGCCAGCAAAGAAGCTGCTTATGTCTCACTGGAGAATGGCGCTGGGAAGTTCCTTGTGTACGTTTGTCTGTCTTACTTCTCAACAGCTGCATATCACATTTGGTCTGTAGGCAAGACTCTTCCCCTAGAGACAAGATGCTTCTAAATCATCCGGCCACTGCCTGTGCAGCTATGCATTGTTAACTGCATTTTATTCATTCTGGGTTGATTCTCTCAGGTCACAGAGCCACCAACGTAGTCCTTGTCCGGCCCACTTGGCAAAGTCTCTTAGTTTCAAGCACAAGGCTCCCTTGAAGATTCTGAGGATTCCTTCAGCAATTAACATTTGCTTTTAAAAACACTGCCTGGAAGAGCACAGGCTTTCACAATCCCCTTCCAACCTTTACCTCTCCTTCAGTTTCCCAGAAGACTCTCTGTCTGGTAAAAATGGCTTAATTAGGTGCCAGCTATTATGTTTCACCGAGAACTGGGATCCAGATGAAGTCCACTGCACTTCCGCCCCCCACACCTGCACACTGCACACTGAGCACCAATTTTCCCTTCTGAAGTGGGTAGCAAGCAGTTTCCCATGTTCCCATGTTTGGGGGTGGTAAAGCTGAAGCTTTTAGTCCGTTTGTCGGGGAGAAAAAGAATAACTCAGGTTACTCCCCTAGCAATGAAACTGTGGTTCACTGTGTTCAGCTCTGGACTGATCTAGCTGTGTCTTCACTGCTGTTTGATTTTATTGGGTACTTGATGGTCACTTTTTGTTGCCACTTACTTAGGTCATTAGCCTCTTAAGTCTATGTGAATGTGTTCTATGTAGACAGAGGATTTTCAGGTTATGTGAAAGCTAATTAGTAAACATGCTAATTGTAGGGCCATTCAATAAGGATGGAGTGAGTCTCCCATCCTATAGGTATAACAAAAACAACAAAATGGTTGAAATGAGGCCCAGAACAGCCATCTTGTAACATGCCTCCATTGGAAGTAGCCATTGTTGTTTACCATGACGTCCTTCTGTTACGTGTTTCATAAGATGGGGGCCTCTTATATTCTGAATAAAATGCTGGTAAACTTTGCAGTCCCTCTTCTGTGGAGTTATGGCAGAAGTTAAAATTAATGTAAAGAATACCACAATCACAGGTGAGCCCTAAGCTAGCCAGTGACATGGCTTATCAGTTTGTGCGATGCATCTTCTTGAT
>JAQHUG010000083.1:5867788-5897788 GCA_028555095.1 Dicrostonyx torquatus | reverse complement strand
AAACCCAATTTCATAATTTTAGCAGCCACACTCATGATTCTCAGTAGCATTTTTTTTGCTGCCAATGAGAGTTATGCATTCTTATGCCTCTTATGCATGCTGTGTATACTGTCAGATCTGAAAATCTGGTGAATAGATTTTGACAAATGAAACAATTTCATTTCAGAGTCTATTAACCTATTACTTTTAGTAATACCACTAGAATTTCAACACCTGTGTGTTCCTTTTGACTACAGAACAGACACACTTAGAAAATAAAATACATTAAATGCAAAGTTCCCCTTCACAAACTTCACTTTACCTGAAGCGCTGCCAGGAAAGGAATGAACTGTCCAGTCTGCACCCTGGTGTCAGGCCAGTCCTTCTACACTGACCCTGGAAGATTGAATTCAGGGCTTAGCTTTCTTGACAACTATCAGAGCTGATGGTAGCAAAAGGAACGAGTTTTGCTCACAGTCCTCTTTACTCTGCTGCTCTTTGCTTATTCCCACCAGTTCAACTTAAGTTGGCAAAGACCCCACAGAAACAAATCTTTCGCCTAGGGTACAGAAAGAACTAAAAAGGAAATGTGGTTGGTTGTCCATTTCCTTTACTGCAATGTGGTCTTCAGTATTCTTTGGCATATTTTCTGTTGAGTCACTAGAAGTGAACCGAACCTACTTTGCTATGTTAGGCAGCTCATAACCATTTTCCTTTGGCAGCAGTGAAAGGTAAAACTAGATGGGAGCTTCTGTGCTGAACTCAAATATTCAAAAGGCAGAAAACATTTAGCACACTGCCCTTGAACTTCTGAGATCATGTTCAAGTTGGAGGCCAAGTTCAGGTCCCAGTTAAAATGAACTTTTTGATCTTGCTTCCATCCCTAGTGATCACTCCTCCACATTAAGAAACTGAAGTGCTACACTGGAGTTTTTTAAAACACCAGAAGCCCAGAGAGTCATGTTATGGGTGTTGACTGGAACTGAGGCAAAGTCTCAACTTAACAACCCACTGTTCCTGGCTGGATTCCCAGAGCCTTGTACTCATTGTGGTTTATTTCATTGCCTATGTCTGTTCACTAGCCATTTACTGGACCAGGAAACAATGTAAGCATTAACCTATGGATGTTAACATGTCACATAGTAGATATTTGAGAGAGAGAGAGAGAGAGAGAGAGAGAGAGAGAGAGAGAGAGAGAGAGAGAGAGAGAGAGAGAGAGAGACAGAGAGAGAGACAGAGAGAGAGAGACAGAAAGAGAGAGAGCTCTAAATGGCTTTGGAGCTGTAGACAACAAATTCCAGACTCCCCATGCCATGCTCAGCATTGCTTTCAGGGTGCTATTTCCTTACAGAAATTCTGGAAAGTAGGTGATATGGGCCCTTCCCCACTCACAGGCAGAAAATGGAAGCTGAATGCTCTCCAATGGATATACTATGAGGATTATGTCAATTTTATCTAAAACCAACACAATAGCTGTCTTCTCCATTTCAAAGCATTTTCTTGTTTAGTGATGATGCTACCTTTGAATACAAGAAGAACATGAACATGATTTTGAATTCTAATCCAAAACAGTACCCACCCCCTCAAAAAAAAAAAAGCAAAAAAAACAAAACACCAAACCTGTCTCCATTTTGCTAGTCCCATGGTCGAGGCATCAAGTTTACGTTGCTTACATCCAGCTTCACTTTGTTTTAGGTCCCTTCCTACTCACTGCTCTCTGTACTTCAGGAATTGAGAGTTCACATCTGGGTTCTTCACGTGGTCTCCCTTCTCACTTGGTTTTGCTTTCAATATCATTTGTACAGATATCATTATGCAAACATAAATATCTAAACATGTAACTACTGTTAACTAATCAACTTATTTCTCTTTTAATTCCTTTTTTTGGTTTGAATTAAGGAAAGTTAGTGGAACTCAATACCGCATAATTTTCAGAATCTCAGGAAGAAATGAAAATGCAAACATTCCAAGACAGTTACAAAAGAGCATTAAACTAGGGGTTGGCGCTCTGAGCACAATGTAGTCCTGATCATATCCATGAAAATAGCCGAACAGGCACTCTTACCATTTGCCTTCCATTCCTATGGTCATGTCTAAAATCAAAATGGGCTTTCGTATTCCATGCTATAGGGAGAAGAGTCCTCATCATTGATATACCCTTTCCATGGTGTCCAAGTTTGTTTTCTGTTGTCGTTATTAAACACTTACAGGAATCAAGAGAGGAAGGATGTATTTGAGCTTGCCTATTAGAAGGAAGGCAAGGCAGGAACTCAAGGCAGGAACCTGCGGGCAAGAACTGAAGCAAGATCATGGTGGAAGGCTGCTTACTGGCTTGCTCCCCATGGCAACTAGGCTTTTCTGCCTTGTGCTAATGATACACCTTAGAGCAAGGAAAGAACTTTAAATCTATGTTAGGCTTTTTCTCAAACTCTTAACTCTTCCTAGGAGTGTGCTTCCCTTAGGTGTGGGTTTGGAGAGAAAACAACTCTATGAGGATCTTAAACAAAAATTGCACAGTTTCCTTCACCTGTTCCCCATTGTCTTTCCTGTGCATCATTGATTTGTCCCAGGTCTGGGGGTTTCATTCATGTATAGTCAAGATTTTCTGTGTTGTGAATCTTAATTTTATCTCTAGAACCCAGGCAATTAAACTAGAAAAACCAGGATGCAGTGCCTGTCTATTCTCCTGTCTTAATTCTGTTCTTGGCATTTTCTAAAATAAAAACTATCCAGCAGTAACATCGAGGAAAATCTGTAAAGATGGCAATGAAAAATGGGTATGAGCACTTAGAAAGAAAAGTATCAATTGATAAATACCTTGAAGCTACCTGTTATATTTCTAGGGGTGTGAAGAATGTGGATATAAACTTCCAGGGGCTTCAAACCCTCAGGGCCCTCTGTTATTATTAGAAAGAATAATATTAGCTTGAAGAGCTATGTTAGTTTATAAATTAAAGTGTGCATTCAATGACTGTTTCGCACCATTGTGCTAATCCTTAATCAGGAACCATAAATGCATGCTAATTTAATAGTCCCATGAAGATTACCAAACTGGCCTTCCTACTGTTTTGAATGGCTGGGCAGAGAAAGAGTTAAAAAGATGTAAAGAGACATACACTCACACAATAAAAGAGCCCTAGACCTAGGTTAAGGGTGATGGTCAAGCAGTGGTAGAACCTGCTCCTGATTCATGGTTCTTGCCCACCTTCCCATTGAGGGCTCAGATTTTATCTTAATGTAATTCTTATCTCCAGGCCTTATGTGATATGGGACAAATCTTAGCCAGGAGAAACTTGCAATGTTATGTCCATTGCTAACAACTGCTTATTTCTCTCTAAACGTCATGTATGACCCTAAAAATGATACCTCTCTTCTCTCTCTTGGTATTTCTCCTTTCTCTATCTCATAACCTTTGCAACTCCAATGAACCTTTAAATAGTTTGCATATTTTTCTAATGTATTCCACATATATAATCAGTATATATTAACTATTATTGGTTATTAATATGTCTAATACTATTCAAAATAGCAGCAGAGCAATCTATTGCACTTATATATATGAATCCATTTTCAAACAACAGATCATATTATGTATCAAAGAGCTTTCTATGATTTAACTTGCAAAAGAATGCATGCCAGGGAACTCCTGTCTGCTGATTTCTCAGGAGTCTGTGTTATTGTAACCACCAATATCCATAACTTTCATTCTTAACCAAGAGAGAGTAAATCAATCATAAATTCAAAAATTAATATTGCTTGTGAAGATTCTTTCTGTTTAATCTTTTAAATAATATTTTACACCAAATTCATAGCTAGAGAATTAATTAAACTGATTGTCCATTCAATTATTTTAACATATAATTAAGAGACCCATGACGCCAGGTGGCAAGAAGCCTGAGGAGAAAAGCTCCCACAGCCCCAGGACCAACTCTGGTAAAGAAGCCTAATGGAGAGCATGCATCGGCACCCAGGGCTCTGCAGTCTCAGCTCCCTTGATCTGCCTTTGCACTTAGCTGCATACACACTGCAGGCAGCTCCTCATGAGGTGAACACAAAAACAAATTGCTCCCAACCACAGTGACAATGCTGCTTGCTGTGTGGAGATGGATAAAAGGAAGGGGGAAGGTTAAAGGTCTCTCCTCTAGGGTTGGCAGAGGAAATCTGGATTTTTGTCCTAATAACACACTGTGCAACAGATTGATAAGAAATGCTGTTTTCAGAAGTTGCTACAGGAGGTAGTCCATAGTTTCCCCTTCCGAAATTGAGGCTTCAGAGCTGAGAGGATAATTCAGTTGGTTAAGTACTTGTTTCATACCACTTGAGCCTCCGAAGTCCGTGTAAAAAAGCAGAATTGGTAGAGTATATTTGAGATTCCAGCAGTGGGCAAGTAGAGACCACCATGTTCCTGGGGTGACCCTACTGTACTTGGAGGTCCCAAGTAATGAGAGACCATATATATGTTAAAAGATGAATAATGCCTGAGCAATGACAGCCTGAGGTTGTTCTCTATCCTCCACCTGCGTTGGCACACACATGCATGTACTTGAAGATACACTAATTAATATGCACACCTATTGATATCGATATGAAAAGGGCACTTCAGGAGTGTTGTAATAGAGAACTTTACTCATTCATTGATTTAAAAGACATTCATTGTCTTTTAAAGCCAGAATGCAGAGACTTCCATTTGGAAGGGCTTCCTGTTGCTGGATTCTATTTATTTTATCTTAAAATGACACACAAATGTAAGTATGGTAACCACCATCTATTTCCTCATGGTGACTGTGGCTCTCATCTCCTGTGCTTGTCAACATTAGGATCTCCTACATTTTAGGAGTCGTCTTGGAATTGTAAATTGAACTGGCTCCTTTGGCTAAGAGGCCTGAGCAAGCAAAAGAGGAAGTAGAGTTTGTTGTTAATGTCTTTCTTGTGGTCCTCCAACATTCTTTTTTTTTTTTTATTTCAAAATGTTTGTTTATTTATGAGACAGGGTCTCAATGTGTAGCCCTGGCTGTCCTGGGACACCCTGTGTAGACTAGGCTGGCCCCGAAGTCACAGAGATTTACCTACTTCTGACTCTTAAGAGCTGGGATTAAAGGCACGCAGCACAAATGTTTATTTGTGTGTGTGTGTGTGTGTGTGTGTGTGTGTGTACTGCAGGTATTCAAAGAGGCTAAGAGGGCATCAGATCTCCTGGAACTGGAGTTTCAGGGGTTGTAGACTGTGTGATGTGATTGTTGGGATCTGAACTTGGGTCCTCTGCCAGAGCAGTAAGAGCTCTTAACCCCTAACCCATCTCTAGCTCCAGGAGTTCTTATTCTTTTTTTTTTTAATTTTTATTGTTAAAAGAAAAATTTACATTTACTCCCCTTGTTCCCGGCCCTCCCGCTCCCCCACTACCCCACTGCCCTCCCCCTGCTTCCTTATGATGGTGCAGGATACCCTGTCCTATGGGAAGCCCAAGGCCCTCCCCCCTCCATCTCAGTCAACTAACTTAATTCTTATGCAATCAATAAATTGGCCAAGTCGTGAGAAGAAAGTAACTAACTACATTTATCTAATCTTCAACCCAATCAAAGATCTGAGAAGGGAAATAACATTACCTGAGTGATTAGGAAGTGCAATCAAACAACTTCCAAAATATGTAACAAGTCACAGAGACAGCTGGCTACCTGGGCAATCACCCAAAGTCACATTTGCAGTGTTGAAGCAACCAACTTTGGCTTCACTTTCTTAAACAGAAAACATTCTTCTTCTTCTAATGGTACATAATGAGAACCGCATCCTGTTCCTGCAACCATGTATGTGACATCGTTTTGTGGAAGCTGAGTTGTACATTAATACCCCAAAACTTGCTCAAGTTACAGCACCTTGATAAATATGTGTCACCACCATTCCTTGTGCAATTTGTCCTTCCTTTTTTTCTGATCCTTAATCCTTCATTGTGTCTCAGTTCTATTCATGACTACATTCTGTATCTTCTTTCTTTTTCATTCAAGTCCTTTACATCCTTTTAAAATCAGCTTGTATATTGATTCCATGCCTAACTTATGGATCTGCCAGGGAAGTGTGACCACTGCAGCATCATAGAATTTGAGTGGACTCTATCAAAACCAAAGGAAGCTTCTCATTCATTCTATAAATGCAGTAGTTCTAGCTTGTGCTCATAGTCCAAGATTCTTTGGATGTCTCCCAAATCTTGACTGGAAGAATAGTTTTATCTCAAGACATCTGGTTTCAAGAGACCAGGGTATCTTTTGCTTTGAGCCACTAACATAAGGCAAAGATATGAAGGCCATGCCTGTAGTAACATCAGCTCTGCTCAGCCTGTTTGCAAAAACATAGGAAGGTAACATGTTGCCAGGGCCCTTGTGGATCTCCAATATTCTTTCACCTTGCTCTCACACATACAAAGTGCATTTACCCTCCTGATGAGATGGTGGGAACGACTTAGATTTCATGCCTTCAATTGGAAGACCTATGAGGGGTGTGTCAGCTGTGGATCCCAATAATCCAGTGTCACAAACTCATCTTTCAAACATTCTCCCTTGGTTCTAAGGCACTTCAGGTCATGTGTTCTTTACAAATTCCTTCCTTCCTTCTTTCCATTCTTCTTCCTTTACTCCTTCCTTCCTCCTTCCCTCTCTTTCTTCCATCGTTTCATCCTTTCTTTCCTTTTTGGTACCAGATATTGCACTGTAGTTTAGCTGAAATTAAGTTTGTAATCTTCCTGCCACAGTCTTTTTGTTGATGTTGTTGTTCTTATTTTTTGTTGGTTTTTATTGAGCTCTACATTTCTCTGCTCTCTTCCCTACCTCTCTCCTCCCATTCAACCCTCTCCCATGGGCTCCATGCTTCCAATTTACTCAGGAAATCTTATCTTTTTCTACTTCCCATGTAGATTAGATCCATGTATATCTCTCTTAGGGTCCTCACTGTTGTCTAGGTTCTCTGGGATTGTGTTTTGCAGGCTGTTTTGTTTTGCTTTATGTTTAAAGGCCAGTTATGAATGAGTACATATGATAATTGTCTTTCTGAGTCTGAGTCTGGGTTACCTCACTCAGTATGATGTTTTCTAGCTCCATTTGCCTGCAAATTTCAACCTACCATAGTCTTTTGAGTGCTGGAATTAGAGGTATGCAATGCCAAGCCTTTTTTTCCCCCATTTTTTCCATGTATAGTTATTCTCTATCCTACAATAAACATTCATTAGTTAAATGTTGCCTGGGCTTCAGCTTCTGAATGGGCATAGGCTATTCCATTGGGCTTAGTGTCTCTTTAGGAGTTTCTGTCCTAGCCTGATTCACACACATGAACCCCAGACTGTTTTCACCTAGATACTGTGTTCTACAATCCAAGGCACATTGCATGGTGGGAAGTGCTAAAACCTCAGTTCTTGAGTTTTAAATCATCAAAAGCATAAAAGCAATACGGAACAAGACAAGTGAATGTAGGAAGTACTGGGTTTGGACTCCAACACTGTATAAACCTTGATTGGAGGTTACACCTAAGAGCTCAGCATTCTGCGAGGTGAAGGCAGGAGGACCAGAAGTTCAAGATCATCTTTATGCGTACAGTGAGTTTAAGTTCAAGGCCACCCTAAGTTACTGGAGACTGTGTCTCAAAAAGAAGAAATAAATGAAAAAATAAATATTTAAAACTCATATAGCTCTTTTCTACATTATGAGTGAAGTGTGAGGGTATCAGAATAACTGAAAGATACAAGACTATGTGTGGAAATGAGCAGAAATGTCCAGAATATATAAACCCACATATGAAAAAAGTAGAAAATGATTATCAAGAGCTTAGAAAAGCAATATGGAGAATGACTGTTGGTAGGTCTGAGTTTTTCTATTATTATTATTACTGAACATCACTAAAACATTTCCCCCTTTTCTCTCCTCCCATCCCCTTCTCATTACCTCACTTCTGACACCCCCATCCACTCTTTCTTCATTTCTCTTCAGAAAAGGACAGGCCTTCCATGGGTATCAACCAACTATGGTATACAGTGAGACTGGGTACCTCTCCTCCTATTAAGTTACAGTGAGACTTGGTACCTCCCCTCCTATTAAGGCTGAATGAGGCAAGTCAGTATGAGAGAAAGGGTCCCAAAAGCTGTCAAAAGATTCAGAAAAAAATTGTAACTCCCACTGTTAAGATTCCCACAAAAAGACCAAGCTACACAACTGTAACATATATGGAGAGATCCTAGGTCAGTCCTATGCAGGCTCCCTGGTTGTCAATTCAGTCTCTGTGACCCGCTATGAGCTCAGGTTAGTTTGTGATGTCCTTGTCCTGACTCCTACAAACCTTCCTACCCCTGTTCCTCATGCCTAAGGTTTGGCTGTGGGTCTCTGCATCTGTTTTCATCAGTTGCTGAATGAAGTCTCTCCCATGACAATTGGGCTAATCTCCAATATATGACAATAGTAGAATATCTTTAGAAATTCCTTGACTCTATCTATCTATCTATCTATCTATCTATCTATCTATCTATCTATCTATCATCTATTTATTTTTGCCAGTTGTGTTTGGTTCTGACCCTACAGACAGTGTCAGGGGTGAGTTCCCTCTTGTGCCTTGGGTCTCAAGCTAGGCCAGACATTGATTGGCCACTCCCGCAATTTCTGCACCACCTTTAGCCCAACATATCTTGTAGGTGGGAAAAATCGTAGGTCAAAGGCTACACAGGTAGGGTGGGATCCTAATTCCTCCACTGGAAGCCTTGCCTGGTTGCAGGAAGTGGCCAGTTCAGGTTCTGTATTCCACATTTCTAGGAGTCTTAGGTATGGGCACCCTCTTAGATTCCTGGGAGTTTCCACTGCACTAGGTTGCTAGCTCAACATGGAGGTGGCCCCAAATTCCAGTTGTCTCTCCAAATGCTCTCTTTCTCTATCCTCCCCAACCTGATCCTTCATATTCCTATACCCCTATCCACTCCACATGCTCTCCCTATTCTACTTCTCCTTTCCAGGGAGATTAATGTATCACCTCTTAAGCTCTCTTTGTTACTAAGATTCTCTGGGTTTGTGGAATGTAGCATGGTTATCTTTTACTTTACAGCAAATATTGACATATAAGTGAGTGCATTCAGTGTTTGTCTTTCTGGGTCTGGGTTACCTTACCTCATTCAGGTTGATTGTTTTCTAGTTATTCCTATGCCTGAAAATTTTGTGATATCATTGTTTTTAACAGCTGAATAATACTCCATTGTGTAAATATATCACATTTTTTCATCTGTTCCCCAGTTAAGGGATATCTAGGTTGTTTCCTTTTTCTGGCTATGATGAATAAGTTGCTATAAACATAGTTGAGGATGTGTCCTTGTAGTATGATGGAGCATCCATTGGGTATTTTCCCAGAAAAGTATAGCTGGATCTTAAGATAGATTCTCAATTTTCTGAGTAACTGACGCATAGATTTTCAAGGTGGCTGTACAAGTTTGCACTCCCACCAGTTGTGAAAAAAGTGTTGTTTTGGCTCCACGTGCTCTCCAGCATGAACTGCTACTTGTGTTTCTGATCTTAGCCTTTCTGGCACTGCAAGAAGTCATTTTGATTTTCATTTCCCTGATAGCTAAGGATGTTGAACATTTCTTCAATTGCTTCTCAGCTAGTTGAGATTTTCTGTTGTTACTTCTCTGTTTAGATTTGTACCCTATTTTTAATTTAGATTGTTTAGTTTTGATATCTAGTCCCTTGAGTTCTTTATATATTTTGGATATTAGTCCTCTGTTGGATATGGGATTGGTGAAGATCTTTTCCCATTTGGTAGACTTCCATTTTATCCTTTGTCTTCCAGTTTTATGAAGTCCCAGTTATTCTTAGTGCCCGTGCTATTGGTGTTCTGTTCAGAAAGTTTTTCTCTGTGCCAAAGGATTCAATGTATTATATACCTTCTCTTCTATTAAGTTCATTGTGTCTGTGTTTTAGTTGGGGGTGTTTGATCCACTTGGACTTGAATTTTGTGCAGGGTGATAGATATGGATCAATTTGCATTCTTCTAAAGGAAAGAAATATGCTGGAATTAGATAATTATAACTTTAAAACATTTTGGGAATAAACTAAAAATCAATGTAAGTACCCTCTAAAAAAGCAAATTTCATGGCACCTGAGTTTTATCTCAATAAAAAATTACGTATATAGAGAAATGGATATAAAAACATTAATTTTAGTCTGCTAAATCTTGCTCTGTTGAGGTAATGTATCTTCCATATATTAAGTATTATAATGACTTAATTTACATTTATTGAAGCATACATTGTGCTATCCTCCTAATGAGGTCTGGTGAGGAATTGATGTCCTTTAGAAATAATACTGTCATGCCTGAAGTTTAGAGCTGTAAGCTGCAAAATTGTAGATAGAAGAATCTAGATCCGCCAAGCCTGATTTTCAGAGCTCGTTAGGCAAGTATTTGCAACTTGAGAGTGGAAAGTCATGGGAAACCAATGGTCCACTTGGTCGGTGAGATGAAGCTGCTGTGGGGTTCATAAAGCATTGACTGGTGGTAATAGCATGGGAACATACCATTGGTTAGTACATACAGTATGTTGCACCAACACGGGAAGCAATGTAGTGATCAGTTTTCTACCTTCTGTGTTGCAAGGTTATTAAGGGGTTACATACTCTACACACTGTACCAACTGAGTTATTTCATCAACTCCTCAGCCTGTCTTCTTCTTATAGTCATTCAAGCACACACACACACACACACACACACACACACACACACACACACACTCCTTATATTATCTATACCTGGAAAGCCATCTAACCTTTACTTGTGAAGGAAAAGAAATAATTATAAAGACGGAAGCATAAAAATCTTACGTTTTCATGAAATAGAAGCAAGTGAAAAATACTCCTGACCCCAGCTTTTAAAGCCTCTCTCAGAAAACACTGCTACTCACAATCAGCACTCATACAACACTTCAGATTTCAGCACATTTGTACGCTGAATGCCAAAAGTAACACCTACTGCAGAATTACTCTCTGCGCGTTTAATTCCGGGAGTCTAGAGGAATAGTAACATATCACTACCATTTTTTAAAAGTTGTTAGTATTGCACATCCTAAATATGCATTAATGAAGCCTTCAGTGTTTCTGTAAACGTGCTCCCGTGAGTGGGGATGGGTGAAGCTGATGCGCAGCCCGCTTCTTGTTTTGCTTCTGCAGAGAAAAGGATGAATCTGGTTTAACTATAAGCATTCTCCGAAAGATCAGCACGATTTAAATGACTTCATTTTCACTAATATAAGGGAGATGAGATATGACACACAAGGCCACTTTCAAAATTATATTTATATTTGATGCATTTTACAAACCTGTGCAATTAAGTTGCCAAAAGCTATTCCATGGCAGTAATAAAACTCTGGTATGTGCTTAGTAAGAATGTTGACAACTCTCCTCTGAGATATGAGGTATGAATATTATTACAGCTGGAGAAAGAGATGATGGTAAGTTGAGTGACTTGTCCAAGGAGACACCATAAATTGGATATAGTCGCTGGGGATGACCTTCACTTCCTTTAAGACTTTGCTCTGTGATACTATGTGGCCTTTCTGAGCTGCTGGAACTTTCCTCATTAACCTTGCAGTTAATCTTCATGTTTTATGAGACCTTTCCTAGATACATAAATACAATCTTTTAAATAAAATTTCTAAGGCCATGGAAATTAAAGAAATCCACTCCTAATAAGGACCAGAGAAAATGTACTGTATTCACATGATATTGGAAACCCAGTGACTAATGACTTCCATCTGCCCCTAGTAACTGATGGAAGGTTATCACATGGCCTTGCATATTACCCATATTATTTGGGACTGATACATAAATACATTAGAACTACTAGCTAGACGTTGTGATAATGGGAGCAATATGTGGAATATAATAGGAACTTCAAAGATTTCTTAGCGAAGTACAGGTCAGGAAAGAAACTTCATCCCCACAATTAAATGCTGTCTACGAAGTTCCAGTGGCTGTTTTCTATATAATGAACTGGATATCTGGAAACTAGTTTCAGCCAGAAGGAAAAAGGTACTTCATAGAGTGCCTAGCGGAGCATCATATGGTACACCTAAGGTGCTATCAACAGTCTCAGGTTAGTCTTCAGGAAAGTGGGCAACCCAGGCATGAACTGATGCTACTACAGTCTGGTTGCAGTATTTCTTTTAGAGAACATATCAGTTTTTGTCTGTGTCCTTCAACTGGTCAGATGGGGCCTCACCTAGATTAACATAGGTAATCTCATTTTTTTAAAAAGCCAATCAGTTATGAAGAAAACCACACTTTGAAACACTGCTTCCACCAGCACTCATATTATTATTTGAATTAGTAGACTAGCATTGTAACTGAGCCAATTTGGTGCATGCTAGTAAGATTTACAGTCTACCCTTTGCTAACTTGGGACCTATTTCTCTTTACACCAACTTAATCTCCAAATAAAGAACCATGGCACATGTCCCAAATATTTAAAACTGATTGTATCAACGTGATAGGAAGCATAAGTTCTGTGTATTTTATGACCAGAGCCTTCTACCTCTTCTTCATCTACTGTGCAATCATTTTCTTAGGAGAAATTTCCATATGAGTCCTTGGAACACGGTGGCCCCAGAGGCTCCTAACCAACACAGATGACTTTGGTTGCCTGCGGTAACTAATCTTCAGCCACATTGCTGAAGACATCAGATCCTTTAGTTGCAGGATGGAGAAATCAATCTCAAATTACCGGGAAGCTTTCACCCTGATGTCCAGAATTCATAGTTATGGAAGGTGTTACACAGGAGCTTGAGGAAGAAAAGATAACATTGGTCTTTCCAGGCACTTGGTCCGGCATGTAACAATATCAATCTGACAGGCAAAATGTGTCCACTGATACACTATTGACATAAATGTTATGAAAATAGTCAATGGCTTTCTAGTTGAATTTAAGGCCTGAACCGTAAGAAGAAATTCATTTCTAGCTCTGTAATGCAGGTCAGAAACACAAGTCCAAAGAGGTAATAGGCTCTAGGGGAAAACTTAGGATAGTTGTTTTGTTTAATATTCTTATTATCAAATCTACTTTGAGTATGTATTTATGCACAAAGATTTGTGCTCTTATCACACTTGGTTACAAACATTTCTTTATGTGGTTGGCAGTGGTTAAATGCTGCAGTTCACAACTGGCCAAAATGCTCAGAATGAGTGATTGTGAGCACTCAGCTGTAGATGGGACATCTACCTCAAATTCTCCATCTCATGTTCAGGGAATATCATGGAAGAGGGGTCTGAAAGAATATATGAACAGATTATGAGATCCTGTAAAATGCTGCCTCTGGAAATGACATTTCTATTGCACATGTAAACCCACATGAACTCAGAAGCTGTAGTTAGCTCCACAAGACCTGTATAAGTTAACTTCAATAAAAATTATAGTACAGAATGTGGAGGGCCTTCCAAGGATCTATACCTTGCTGAGGAGCCATATACTTGATGAATGCTAAGGTAGAGAGCTATTTATTCTTAGGGACCTGGCCACTGATAGGTCTCCAAAGTCCCACTGGTCAGCCCCATACTAAAGGGCCTACAGATAGTACCAGTTGGATGCAGTGAATTATATTTGAAACAAAAGCACAGCTGTATGGACAGCTCAGGATGTCTTCTAGGACTGTGATTCTCAGCCTTCTTAATGCTGCAACACTTTAATACAGGTCCTCATGTTGTAGTGACTCCCAACCATAATATTAATTCATTACTACTTTATAATTGTAATTTTGCAACTGTTATGTTTTATAATGCAAATATCTGTGTTTTCTGATGGTATTAGGTGACCAATGTAAAACGGTCTTTCAAACACCCCCCACCATCCCACCGCAAAGGGTTTCATGACCTACAGGTTAGGAACCACACTTCTAGGGCATTCTGTCCCTTAACTCTCAGAGACTTGGTCAAGTACATTCACCAAAGTGTACAATGAAATTAGAGACATTCAGGCTAATTTTACTTTATGAGAAATATTGTTATCACAAAACTGGGATTTCCCTCAAATTTTTTTGTTTGATTTTCCTTCTTTTCCTCTTCTTGAGAACAAGTATTTGCTATGGAGCCTTGCCTGGATTGGAACTTAATATGTGGAGCAAGTTATCATTGAACTTGAAGCAATACTTCTGCCTCCATCTCCTGAGTCCTGGAGGTATAGTCATGCACTGTCACCGTGGCAAATTCTTTAAATTTTAAGCTGTACAATAAAGAACCACTGAAATAATACCAAGTATGAAAATTTTTAAATTATACTTTCCTCTTTGTACATACTTAAATATGTATATGAGTATATATACATATATATGTGTGTTTATGTGTGTATATATGCATAACATATATTCCCACTTGTTTGTTCAAATGATTTTATAACCCTGTTGCACTCAAATGAAAAGATGAACCACAGTATTAAATCCCAAATAGCATTTCAAGAATGATGGAGATCAGTTTTCATAAAATAGAATTTTCAAAAGTATGATTTTGTTTTTTGAATTAAGACAACAATGGTTAGATTTAGAGAACATCTTTCCTTTGGAAAAATAGTAACCTGAAATTGTTGGGGATTTCTCTCTTGCTCTTAACTTTGTGTTCTCAAAGTACTTCCAGTCCTTGAGGGAAGAATATTAGGATGCAGTGCCTTCTAGACACCCAACTACATTTCTTTTCATATTCAACACTCATTCATCTAACGAGAATCTTCTTTTCTTCCAGCTTGGTTTCTTTCTCTAAGGCACAGGTTGAGGGGTATCCAAAGATCAAGAGTTGTTATCAAATGACATGCAGAAATATATCATGCAAGGCTGGGTAACGTGTTAGGTTGTGCGGCTTATAGTAGACATGCAGAAAGAGAAAACTAGTTTCAAATAGTAGTAAGAGAAATGTTCTGCTTGATGTTATTTTGAGATCCAAGAAGAAGATTGGGATTGTTTTGAATTAGGTTTACAAAGTTAAAGGGTAGGGATTACTAAAGCCAATGGTTTCAGCTCTCTTGTATTATAAATGAAGATGCTGGAAGGCTGTTGTGGGTTAAATAAGAATGGCCCCAAAGACTCATATATTTTAATGCTTAGTCATCGGAGAACGACACTACTTGAGAAGGATTAGGAGGTGTGGCATTTTTGGAGGAAGTATATCACTGGGGGTGGGTTTTAAGATTTCAAAACCTCATGCCAAGCACAGGGTATCTGTTTTCCTAATGCCTTTGGATCCAGATGTAGAACATGCAGCATCTTCTCCAGTACCATGCTTACCCATGTGCTGCCATGTACCCTGCCATGATGATAATGGACTAAACCTCTGAAATGTAAGCCAGTCCCAATTAAATGCTTTCTTTTATAATGGTTGCTGTTGTCACAGTGTCTCTTTACAGGAATAGAGAACTGACTAATATGGAAGTGTATCAAACACACTATCAGCATTTATCTTTCAAATTCTGAAAGTGACACTGAGTTCATGTTCTTCCACCTGAGTAATTAGCCAAAAACCCTGGACTTCTGGTTTTGTGTTTAATATTATTTCCGAGAGTACCTACATAAAGCATCCTGACTTTCACCTTTTTTTTTTTATCAATTCACATTTTTCTGAAAGTCATAAATTTTATTCCAATTCCTGACATTCCCTTCCTACATCCAAGATTCATGTGACAAGTAAATATTTCCTCTCTGAAATGTGCATTACAAACAGTTCTATTTTAGGGAGATATCAGATCTCTGAAGTCTTTAAATTGGATTTTTTCTAAGATACATATGTTTCTATTTAATAATATGTACAGATTTGAGCTCCTTCATTTTCATCAGTACGTAAGCCTTGACTTACTGAGAAACATTTCCTTTATGAACTCCAATCTCAAACTATGACCACTCTTCTTTTTGATTTAACCATGGAGCCAAGAAATGAGCTCTAAACTCTACAACATTGGGTACTTCGTCAGGCAACCATGGAATTAAGCATACCAAGAAACATAAAAGAAAATAAGTTTCCTTCAAAGCAGATGATATAAGATATCACTAGACAGAATGACATAAATACAAATGGCCTCATGGATGCTTCCCTAGAGCAGGACTTACAGAGCCTGTAATGATAGTTTTCAATTCTGATATGGAATTTGTGGGGTCAAAGTTTCATACCCATGCACACAAACACTGTCAAACTCTAAGCTCTCCTCCTTAATGGCTCACTGCTTGCAGGATGAAGTCCAAATGTCCCAGAATACACTGCAGCTCTTCGCACATGATGCATATCAGCAACTGCCTCATCATTCTACTGTCTTCCTTTGTGCAGTATTTTTGTACTCTACAGTCATTTGCATTTTTACCATTCATCTTTTGATATTGTTTGTGTCTTCACATCAGGCCTCTTACTCTAATTACACAACCTGGAAATCTTCGACATCAAATTGAAAGCAAATCTCAGAAATATTCCTTACCCCTGAATTAATACATAATTAACCAACACATATCTTTGTTTCATATGTTCCTCTTAACATAAACAAATCCATGCTTATACACAACTTTCTTGAAAAATAAGTGGGTCTTTGTTTGTATATTTATAGTAATTTGTACATCTCTCTGTAATTCATTGATTCAATAATTTAGATATTAATCTATTCAAACATTGTTTGCAAAGTAAGCATTGAGTATTTTCTTCAAAGTGATGGTGAGTCAGAGATCTAAATGCTGGAACTAAGAGAACCAAGCAGCCTGGTGGCCTTAGATGAGTAATCTAGACTCTACCAGACATTTCTTTACTAAGATCATGGTTTGTCACTATGTGTTGTCCTTGGAGGAATGTCATGCTATTAATCATATTTGAATGTGCAAGGCTTAGTAGTACAGTTCATATTTGTAAACATAATGTAACTATATTATTCCTGCTCCTCAAAGTTTTCAAATTTTATGTTAACTCTCTCACAGTACACTGAGTCAGCTACTTATTGATCCCAGAAGGGAAAAATTATCTGCCCAGGGCCATACAGTTGTTGAGAAGCAGATGATAAAGTAAACTCAGGTATTTCTAACTCTCTAAAATTGATTGAAATAATTAATTAACGAGCACATTCAAGATCAGACCACTTTCCAACTAGTGCTCCTAATAGTGCAGATACTTGTTGGCTTCAGGAAGAAGAAAACTAGAGTCTCAATCTCCATGCTTATTACAAAGGAAGTTGCAATGGCTTGTGGATCAGCAGAATTTGAAACTTAGCTAAGTGTATCTACTTCATACCTCATTCAAGAAAACAGGAGTTCTTTTTGGTTAAAATACTCTAGTTTTCACTTCTGAAAAGACTGTTTTAGATTTGCTTCCAAGTACAATAAAGTAACTGAATTTAGTAAATAAACCTCTGCTCTACTCACCCTGGGTTGTGCTCTGCAGAACTGCCCATTTCTCTTCAATGACTAGTTCAGACTAACTTCTCTGTGTGCCTCTTGTTGAGAGCTCCACCCTAGAACCTACCCCTGTGGTCTCCTGAGGAGTCAGCCTCATGCTGTTCCAAGAGTGAATCTCTTGCATTCTGAAATGCTTCTAATGTCACACCCTGCAGGTCCTGTTTCATTACACATAGCATAATTTTTACATGAGATCATAGAAAAAAAGCTCTCTCTATTTGGTTAAAGTCTTTCCAGCTTTTCCCTTTAAATCTTTCAGATATCCAGTCGCTTTATTTATTCGAATAAGATTCTCCAATGTCAATACTGAAGAAGAGGTATGTACATTGGTAGGTGTTAGAATTGCATCAAACCTGGGAGGCGTTTTGTAATGAACGTTTGAATTTCCCCCTAATAGAGAAGTCTGTTATTATATATCATTCGACTTTCTTTTTTCAGACATAAGTATAAACACAATATTAACATATTGAATAATAGTAACAGTTTTAATAATAAATTTTCCCTATTTGTCATAAAAATGCCTACTTAATATGTTAAGGCTATTTTAAAAATAATACTTAATTGATTTTTAAGAAATTGTAGAATCCAGCTACAAAAGGTCATATTTTCTTCCTTGATTTAACCTTCCTACATACTTTGTTGAGTACTGTAGACTTAAGATGCTTATTGCCAAAACTTTAATGTGATAGGAGCTGAGGAGTAGCCTCTTTAGCTCTTGGCTTTGTGTTCTCTCTAGCAAGACTTCATTAAAGGAATACTACAGCCTCCCAACTCCTACTTCCTCCACCAGAAAAAGAGAGAAATTTCTTTTTTTCTCTTTTACTGTTGTAAGGAAGGGCCACTTGTTTGTTCCGGCCACCCAGAACTGAAATAATCACACAGAAACTATATTAATTAAATCACTGTTTGGCCTATTAGCTCTAGCTTCTTACATATTAATAACCCAATTCTATTAATCTGTGTATCCCCACATGGCTGTGGCTTACTGGTTAAGTTCTGATGTCTGTCTCCCGTGGGGCTACATGGCTTCTTTTTGACTCTGCCCTTCTTTCTCCCAGCATTCAGTTTAGTTTTCCCTACCTAGCTCTGTTCTACCCTACCAGGCCAAGCCAGTTTCTTTATTCATTAACCAATGAAAGCAACACATAGACAGAAGAAATTCCCACACCAATTTATTTATTTTTTGAGATTAATATCTCAACCTTCTTTGTCTTTCCTTCAAACCCTCCCATATACCACTTTACTTTGCTTCCAAATTCATGGCTTCTATTTTCATTAATTGTTGTCACAGGCATATAAACACACATGCATTCCTAAATATAACCTTCTTAGTCTGTATAATGTTACTTGTATGTATGTTTTCAGGACTGACCATTAGTATTGAATTTCTCTCATTTTTGGTATCTTTTAGTTACCCATGGTTTGTTACATATGCTTGAGGCCTTTTGATCTTTTTCCTGTCCACTTTTTCATGTCTATTGAATTTGCTTTTTAGCTCAGGTTTGGGCAGTCATGTTAATGAGATGTTAACAGTATAGCTTCATACATTACTAGATGACACAATCCCAGAGAAAATTTACTGATCTTGCTCCTGTTATAATATTTCTGGACCTTCTTACACAATGTTCTCTGACCCTTGAGTGTCTTTTTTTTCTTTCTTCTATGAGCTATGCCTGGTTCAAGGCAAGAGTTTTAGTGTACATGAGTGCCACTAAGTTCTAGAGTTTGAAAAGTACAGTCTTCTCAGACTTCATGATTCTGGCTTTGGAAGCTGGAAGGAATGTGTCAGACTTGATACCCACTCAGCACTGATTGGACCAATTCAAGCCCAACTTTTCTGAAAATAGAGTTTCTCAAAGTTTAGTTACAAAAACAGTTTCAAGCAAAATGTGAATGCAATTTTACTTTTAGACATTATAACTAAAATTCAGTGGTCTTAGAGGAACAAATCACAACTCTTTTTCTGTTGTAACTGTATGTTGAACTGTATATTGAAATATCTGCCATTATCTAGTCTAAAAAAACCAAGTACACAGTACAATTATATTCATATCTGCACTCAAGTGCATATATTTCAAAGCTAACCTAAAGATGACAATGATATTAATGTTAAGAGCCAGTATTAAAGGATACTTGGTCTAAATTAAAACTTGCTCTAATTATTGGGAATTTTGGGAATTAAGAGTTTTCCATGTGATTCTGGTTTTCTCTAATATTACAAGTAGTTGTGTAGGCTGATTAAAGGAAGGGTTCATATTGATCAGAGTAGGGTAACATTTGAAATTATCTCTTAGCAGAACTTTCTCTGTTTTTCCTTCAGAAAAATCAAATTGCCAGGGTTTTAAAAGGATGAAGCACTATTAAACATGTGATGAGAGGTGAGATGCATGAGAGATAGATAGATATAGATAGATACATACATACATATATACATACATAGACAGACAGACAGATAGACAAATATATAGGTGATAGCAACTCAAAAATAAGATTTCTGGAGTTAATTTTCAGGATTCCTGTTTCAGTTGAAGTAAATGTTTTCACATCCTTCTGGGAAGGTTATCAGAGGCAGGAAAGGATGCAGCGACAGGACTGTGCAGGGGCAATGGGCCATAAAACCAAATATTTGTGCTTCCTACTGAGTACCCACTATAACTGTGGCTTGGAAAAGAACTCCTCTGAACCCACCTCTAACAGTGAATGAAGCTTCCAGATTTATCAGATGTGCCTGGTTTGAAGATTAGTTCCCACCAGGATATAACTTACCCCAAAGGTCACTTTGAGCCAGATTTATGGGATTCTCGTGTCATCTTTCCTTGAGTATTGTTAGAAAGTATGGTGATGTGCTCTAAATAGAGCCATACTTCATTTCACTGAGAGAAAATGCCTGTGGGGACCCTGTATTACTGGGAAACTATTTATTTACAACTGTGAAGCTTTTCTCTCTGAGAAAGAAACATTCCAGTGAGATTCAGTCAGTTCACACCAGGAGCTCACTTGTTCCACTGCCACCTCCATGGTATCTCAGTTCTATCCTCAGATGACTCCATTCAGACTTTTCTGTTCTGTTCAAGGATTGGTGATATCTTCCATTTTTCAGGATATAATCTTCTATGTTCATCTATTTATTATATAATGGAACAAGAAAGAACTAGTTAAACATATGTAATAGAAATTTAATCTTTAAATGACAACAGTGAAGTATATTTAAGATTTGAAAACAATAAAATAGTATGAATATTTATGCAAGTTCAATTGAGTTTATTAATCAGGAAACTCACATATCTTTGATGTGCAAAAATTATAAAGGTAGACACAAAATTCTGAAAATTATTGCATGGTATGTTGGTGGTATATGTTATATTTTTAAAGTTTTAAATTTTATTTTACTACCTAAACTTTGTGTACTAAATATAACTGTTGCAACTAAAATGGCATTTTAGAGAGTCCTAATGAAAGAAATGGTGTTTTTGAAGACACAGCTTGTCTCAGTTCTTGGAACTATGCAGACATTTTATATCATCACCTCTGCTCTACAGAGGTACCATGAGAGACAATGCTGATATGTTCATGCTGTATGATCCTAGTCACCTTTGTTTTATGTGAAGCATGTATTTTACGGTGCTTTCTAACTCACTGTTTACTCAAGACACTTCACAATAGAAATAACACACCACAAGACAAAAATCAAATTGGAAGACAGGACACAGATCTGTCAACCAGGAGAGAAGAGTTAATAATATTTTCTTGCTTTAAGTTTGTTTTCAAGGTTTTCTTCACTTGGTTTGCATCAGGAACAGATCATTAGGAAAACTATAATTTCCTAACACAATATGAGAAAAGAAATAATTCTAGTCAGGGTCTGATACTGGGCCAGGTATCTCACTGTTACTGTTTGTCATTTTGGTATTGAACTTACCAGATATTTACCTGTATTGACAAAAAAAATGACACAATATTAAGAAGAATTTAATTTATAAATGAAGAATTTGATTGGTAAGCTAAGGCGATGAAATAGAATTTACAAACCAAAAAATTGGATAATATGATAAGAAATAATTTAACACCTACTTATTATTCTGTCTGAGAAATTTCCAGGATGCACAGGAATGTAAGATGCTATTCATCATAACCCAAACACTGCAATAGTGATGAAGGAAAAGACAGACCTGGTATGGTCAGGATATGACAATTGATTACATGTAGGGCATTTAGAGGAAGTGAAAAGTTAAAAAAATATTGCTAGATCCTTAATTTAAGAGACTGGTAGTATCATTTTAGACGTGGATTATTAGGAAAACTTGGTTGACAGGGGAAATATGTTTTCTGAAATTGTTAGACAAAACTGCGAGTGGGAATTCCAAGTGGAGTATTGCAAGAGAAATTTGGATCAAGGTCTGAGTAGAGGCCCAAGCATGAGCTAGGGAGTTTGGAGTTACAAAGCTTGGGTAGAAGTCGAGACCATGAGAGGAGAAAGCTGAAAGCGACTTGAACAGTGTATTTAGAGCTCCGCCTTGGGAAACACCTACATTCAATGGCTGGATGAATGTGTCCAGTTTTCTGTGATTTTTCTCCATTTGCTGTAAAAAGAAGATTCTTGTAAAGATTGAATCTACACTGATCTGTGGATATAAAGATATGATTCAGAATGCAGTTAGGAATTATACTTATCTAGCAAAGTGGTAGTGGTAGATTATCTTCTAAGATCCATTACCTAGTTCCAGGACATGATTTCCTGCCTGGTGAATTGTCCTTTAGGCCAATTAGACAGCTGTTAAGTATTGTTGTAGTTCACAGGCTGTTGGCGAGGACTAGTGAATGTTTCCCTCCCTTGGCAGCTTGCCTAGTACTTCCTGGGTCTGTGGAAGCTAGAGCTCAGGACAGAGGATTTCAAGCTGTATCCAGCCTGAATCATTTGAGTCCTGTACCTTGGTGCACAGTGTCTTCAAAAGTAGGCACTTACTTTCAACCTCTGAAGGCAACAGTAATAGCCTGTTTGGTTTGGAAGTTCCATAGCCTACTGTGACTAACCATTCAAAAGGAGGTTTCTTGCTCCTGTATAACTTCCGTAATATTTGTCCCTCCTTCTTCTTCTGTCTTATTCACCCCCCAAATTGGATCCCTCTCCTTGTTTTTCTGTATCCCATTTCATATAATCTGTATCCTGCTATTCTTTCTGGTAAAACTCCACCCTAAGCCCATGCTTCAAATGTGGAAGAACAAAGAAAGATATCTTTAAATGTACAAGGATAGTGACAAGCTAATTGAGAAACCAGTCTACATAGTGTAAAGAAATTCAGGAGAATACAGACTGACTAGTGTACTTGGTGAAGTGTTGTCTACAGTGACCTTAGTAGTATAAAGAAACCAGTGTGAGATACATGGGCTTGGAAGTGCGACACAATGAATGCGACAGAAACCGGGTGCAGATTTTCCCTTGAGAAGTTTAAGAACTTGCTCTATATCATACCCTCTTCCCAATAAATGAGGCAGAATCAAACTTATGGCATGGCATATAACAGGCCAGTGGGTGATTAGAAGACAGATATCTCTGTCCTAACTCAAGATAAGACTTGCATAGTTACATTAGCCAGGTCACCCAAAAAATACACTTAGATTTTAAAATTTATTTCCTAATTTTATAACATCTCAGAAGAATAGCTAAATATTTTTCTAATTTTGCAATAAAACACAAAATAAGACTTGAAGAAATCAATATATATGTGATTTACTGTAATTGGATCTGTACAGAACACAGCAAACTAAAAGTAGGTGATACCTACAAAATGCAAGTGCATTTGCAACTTTTTGGGAGCAGTTAATAGAATCAAGAAGTCCTGGTGAGTGCAATTGGATAAATGTATTAGCTAACACCCAAGAGCAACATAATTTTGTCACATGATCTCTCCAATAGCTACACAGATTTAAATGAGAGGTTAAAGAAACAAAACATGAGTTCAAAGTCCACAAGGCTTCCTGAGGGCCAGAGACTTCCTCTCAGTATGCTGGTAGTTAATAAAAGAAAGAGCCTGATCTCTTAGCATGTTTTAGCAACATAGAAAAGCTGTATCTTTCTAGCTGGGTAGGGAGTAGACAAAGATAAAGCTGGCCATGAGTGCCGGAACCAGATAACGAAGGGCTTTCTCTATCATGCGAAAGAGTCTGGACTTTATCCTGTGGGTTAGCAGAGAGCTATTAAAGACTTTTAAGGAAGGGATTATCATGATCAGATTTCTATTTTCTGGCAGCTTGAGTGCAGAGGAGAAATGAAGGAGGACAAAGACTGGAGTCAAAGAGACCCGTTAGTAAGCCCCACTGAGCCTCGTTTTTTCCCTCTGCTGCAAGATTCCCAGACATTAGAGCTTCAGAGTCATTCTTAGTGTGACCCTTTCTTTCCTGGGCCCTTGAACTGATCTGGGTTTTTCATTCTCTAACACACTGCCATGTGCATTTTTATGCAGCGCCCTCTTCTATGCAGGTACATGAATGTGTATACACACAGACACACACACACCAACAGCATCATCTGTCCTGACTTTTAAAGGCTGTTGCTGTTTTAGCCTGATCACTGAGCAGTCTTGACGTCAAGTATGAATAAAGTATGTCTAAGCCTTTGAGACATAGAGTATATAGAGGGTTTGGACAGGGTTGAGTCTAGAACTATCTACTTGTATGTGTTAATATAAAATGTTTTTGTTTTCTATTCCTTTATTGTGTATTATGCATAGAATGAGTGAGAATATAACTCTAAATCTAAAAGGAAGAGAAAAGAAATGGAAAAAAAGCAAAAACTTTGATGTGTTCAGTGATCCCTTATAAACAGACTCAAGTGAAGAATTGTGTACATTGATTACCCCCAAGGTAGTCACTAAAGAGATGTCTAAGGAAAGTAGAAAGTTCCCTTTCCTAGAAATACTGAAAAATGAGTATTAAGAGCAATAAATTTCCAAGGACGATTACAGAGAACAAGTTTAAGAGGACGAATAAGTTTAATTTTCTGTCAACTTGGTATAAACTAGGGTCATCTGTGAAGAGGAAACCTCAATGGAGAAAATATCTTCATCAGACTGACCTGTAGTCAAGCCTGTGGGGCATCTGGCTGATTAATGTTTGATATGGGAGGGTCCAGACAATA
The DNA here is from genome assembly GCA_028555095.1 of Dicrostonyx torquatus. Taxonomy (NCBI): domain Eukaryota; kingdom Metazoa; phylum Chordata; class Mammalia; order Rodentia; family Cricetidae; genus Dicrostonyx; species Dicrostonyx torquatus. The sequence goes on along the minus strand of JAQHUG010000083.1, from coordinate 5,873,267 downwards.
TTGGGTGGTACTTCTCACCTTGGGCAGGTCCCTCTGGATCAAAGAAAGCAAGGTGAGCATCCTTCTTCTAAGACAGTGAGTCATGACTCCTTTTTGGTAATGGTGTCAGGTAATGTTGCACAGAGGTTAAATATCAGATATCCTGAATATCAGATATTTACATTACAATTTATAACAGTAGAAAAATTATAGTTATGAAGTCACAATGAAAACAATTTCATGATTGGGGTCACCACAACATGAGGAACTGTATTAAAGAATTAAAAACATTGAGAACCAGTGCTCTAATGGTTCTGCTTGAGTTCCTGCCCCGGCTTTCCATCAACATGTAAAATACAAGCTGAAATAAACATTTTTCTCCCCATATTGGTGGGTTAAGTATTTTATCAAAGTAATAGAAAGTTAAGTAGAACATGAGTGATAGACAGTGTCAGAGTATGTGGTTCTAATGCTCATATGTTCCTCCGTTAACGTCTGCAGTACACAGAAAGGGTCATTGTTCTTGCCTCCAAGTCTTGGGACATAAGGACTAATGCAGCACCAGTAGATTGTTCAACTAGGTTATGCTCAATGGAAACTTCAACTAATACCTGTGTGATTATTATTGCTGGAAATATCATTGTATCATTGATTTAACATTCTTTTCTAATCCCCTAAGAAGGAAACACTCTTAGCTTTTCTTATTTATTATGGCAACATACAGAAAAGAATGGTGGTAATCTAGTCTGAGCAGTGAAGTGGAAAGTGGGAAGGATTATTTGCCGTTAATTCTATCATGATATTGAAGACCTGCCTTTCTTAGTCTTTTCAAACTTCTTTCCTTCCTTCCTTCCTTCCTTCCTTCCTTCCTTCCTTCCTTCCTTCCTTCCTTCCTTCCTTCCTTTCTTTCTTGTTCTCTTTTGAGAAAAGTTCTCACTCTGTAGTCCAAGGCTGAGTTAGAACTCATGCTAATCTTCCTGCCTCAGTCTCCTGATTGCTGGGATTATAGAAAGTTTTTTTCCTTATTTTTCTTCTGGCACTGGGAATTAAGTTCAGGGACTCCTTCATGCCAGGTAAACACTCTACCACTCAGCTACAACTCCCAAACCCTAAAGGTATTCTTATAATGCTACAGATCTTTAATATGATCGCTTATTATGATACAACTTCAAAAATTATTACATCTTTTTAATTTATTGGGTGAAACATATACATAGCACCAAGTCTGTAAAAGTCAAAAGACAATTCACAGGAGTCGGTAATCTCCATTTATTATGTGGAACCTGGGAATTGAACTCAGGTCTTCAGGTTTGGAAGCAAGCCCATCTACCCTCTGAGTTGTTATTGTAGGTTTTATTCTGAAGGCAACAGTTTATGCTTTTTCCAGTTTGAATGTATATGAAGGTAATGGGGCTACCCTGAGGTAAATTAGCATGGACAGATTTCTTTGTCGCTGTTCCAGACCCCACAGGATTTATTTCTCACCGCAGGCTGAGAAGTAGTGAAATTTTATGAGAAGGACCCCACACTGAAGCACTGGCAAGCACTGAGGTCAGTGGGTTGATGGGGACCAGATAGCAAGTGCACACCTGATTACAAGTAGGGCTGGGGTTTAAAGGTTCCCCATTCACTGCACAAACATGGAAAGGTGGATCAGTTCATGGTGTTGGAGCATGAAAACTCCTGTTCATACGAGGTAGAGCACTAATCCTAATAGGGGTTACTTCCAAATGTTTTATAAATGGAAGATTGCTTCGACATTCAACCTCTATAGCTGAGAGATGATGAGGATAAGCTGCTAGGCTTTAGAGTGTCAGATCTTTGTGCTTGAAACATTTCTTCCTTCCTTCTTCTCCTTGTAAAGCCAAGACACTTAGTCTTCCAAGTGTCTGTGCTAATTAAATGCAGATCTATTATGCCAAAAATGTTTTGAATGTAAAAGATTAACGGGACTGAAAACTTTTGTGAACAGAGGAGAATGGGTCCTCCTAGCTGGCATGACTTTCAGGCCACAATAATCTTAAGGTCTTAGGAACATGAGCACTGCAGTGGTTTTTGATTTTTTTTTTCTAAAGAGACACTTGGCTGTACTGGGAAAGAATGACCAAAACATTTCAGCGGCTAAGCAGCAGCCACCCAGGAAAGGCAGCTGGCGAGCCTGGGTGACAGATGAGTAGTAAGAGGGCTGTCTGGGTAGAGGAGGGCAAGATTAAAGTCAGCCCATCCTCCGTGTGTCTCCTCTGGCCATGCTTCCTCTGGTTTTGTTTTGAAGCCTACCATAAGAGGAGCCCACTGACCGTTGTGACCTTTCCTTCCAGGTTTGGCATTTGGAGGAATAAATCAGGATTAGCACCACCATTATAGTTCAGCCATGGTGTCTTTAAGACAAAAGTAGGACTATCCCGGGCAGTTTTAACACTTGGGACAAGTTCTACATTGCTAATTTGTAACAGTAAGTATTCCTCAGTAGGCAAAATTGAATGTTTTGGCCAGCAACACCAGGCTCCAAAAATATTTTGAATATGACTTGTTCAGTCAGCTGGGCATGGGAGGCAGTGCAGGAGACAAAGATTTGTATTTTGGCAACTTGCCAGCTCTTGGTGTCAGCTGACCTTTTGAAAGTAAAAAGGTTTTCTTTATTTTCGTCTTCTATTCTATTAAGCAAATAAAAGAAAACATTTAGGGGTAGTCAGACTGACGAGCGTTTTTAGAGACATATTTGAAATGATGAAATAATGACAACAACGTTATTTTTATGACATTAAAAGAGAGGAGGTAAACTACCAGCTGCCAATCCCATTGGTCACATTGATCCCTAATAAATCCTGGGTAAGTCTGCCCAATATTAGTCATAGAGTTTAATCCTGTGAATCTGTTAGGATTTAAGATACATTTAGTAGGGAGGGCAAGAGAAAATCTTTTGGCATGCGGTAAAGGGAAGAATAATTTAGCCAACTTTTTAATGCTTTGTAAAGCTGGACTGAACACCCCACCTTTTAATGTATAGCTTGCTTTCTAGAACAATAAAGGCAAATGACTATCAGCAAAATATGGGGGAGGTGTTCCCAAGGAAAGTCAAGATTTTGTAAAGGCTTTCACAGTTTTGTAGAAAAACAATATACAAATTATATGATTCAACTTTCACAGCCACTGAATTCCTATTAACTGAAAGCTAATAAAGCATACTTTCAAAAGGGCACTATATATGTCTGATACATTTAAAGAAACTACCAATCATCACTCTTTAACAATACGTCCCTACTTGTTTCTATGTGAGAATAGTGTCATTAGGATGTACTGGCTACTTAAAATGATTGACAAGTCCATGACTGAAGCTGGAATTCCCTATCAGACTGTGAGATCAGGGCTGGATAGATCCTCAATGTGAGAATAAATAAGGGAGAATTTGCACATCTTGGGATGTTGTAGGCTTGGGAATCACGAGTCTGTTCTTCCACTTGGCAACAATGTGGATTAAGTAGTCACCAAAGCTCATTCTTAAAATGCAGATAACTATTATATCACAGAGATCCATGAACAGTAGGTTACAGTTATGTCATCTAATACAGAAAAAAAATATTGATCTTATTGAAAAATAGGCATTTGAATATGGTTATTTCTCTCTCTCTCTCTCTCCACACACACACACACACACACGCACACATACACACACACACACACACACACACATATATATCTGGATACCATAAATCATGTGTCATTGTTTACCTATGATAACCCACCCCCTTGTAGAACTGTATACAATAGCCTCACCTCTCTGCTCAACTATGTGTTACAAATAGGTTGAGCTTCTGGGATACCACAGCTTCTCCAGCAGTCCACTCACCAGCTTTTCTGAATGTCTATGTATATTTTTCTTCATTCTTTTGCCATCCCCACTTAGGTTCATCCCTAGAGATTAGACTCAAACACTAAACACTTTTGATTTCTTTCCCATCCCCCAAATATTAGTGATGTTGTACCAGTAGGTTGGTTCTTTATGAAGCTAAATTATAATTGGTTCAAAGCCTATATCTAAGGGAAAGATTGCCCTGGGTTTTTGTGGTTTTTTTTTTCATTGAAATTGCTTTTCCCCAAAAGGTAACACACTGAGATTCAGCAAGGGAAGCTGTTAAGAAACCACTTACCCCTAAGCACTTGTCAGTCTTTGAAAGGTCAGATTAGAATTTACCCCAGTCAGACATTTTAACTGACTAATCACACTTGATTTTGTAGTCTTGTGGGATTGCTCTCAGAATCTCAGCTCTGACTCCATGAAGACAAATGGCTCTTGGTTACACAACCAAAGGTCTTCCTAACTGCAGTTTGTCATTTATTTTTTACTGGATGATATTGTCTTAGAAGGCCGAGGCTGGGTCTGCCATGTACTATTAAACCTGGATAACGGTACAAAGAACACAGAAGCAATGATCTCTATTATTAAGAGTCACCAGATCTAGCTGAAGAAAGATGCGTATTGTTTCCTGATCTCTACCTTCACCTTCACAGCTCTGGAATTGAGCACAGGAGCAGGCACCTGTGAGGCAGGCATTGCACTACCTACTACCAAGACCCATCTCTCCCACTCAGTTTTAACATTTTATTTTGAAACATGTTCTCACTAAGTTGCTCAAACTTACTTTGAATATATTCCAAAGCTAAGGAAGGCCTTGCACCTGTATTCCTCATAGCTCAGCTACTGATGTAACTAAGTTGGCAGCCTGTTCCCCAGGTCAACCATACCTGTAACCCTTGAAGAACAAAAGAGTAGTATTCCGGAAATTCTGATGCAACAAATGCATCAAATGGAAAGTTTAAGATTGCCAAAAACCTTTATAGCAAGACTTATCCAAGTTTAATGCAACATTCACCCCTTTTGGAAAGCAAAACAGATCACTACGAAGTTTGGAGAAAATCAAAGTGTCATTTTTTCTTATATTATGCATCTATCTGGATGTTCTCAAAGTCTGTTCTCTCCTTGCACATGAACAGATTATGTTCTGGTCTAGTATTTTCTGACTGTGACTTCCAATTTCTAACTAGGTCAGGAAATTTATTTAGGGAACATGACCATTACTTTTAAAACATAAAGTAGACTAGCCAATATCAGAGATAGTGGTGTACTTAATGAAAACTATTTTGAAATTTTTTAAATATATATATATATATATATATATGTGCCTAAGACACAGTGTAATGTGCTTCTTTCTGTGATTTCCAGTCAAAGTAATTTGATAAAGAGTGATTTGATATTGGAGAAGGGAATAAGATATCTACATTAACAGGAGTCATTCTAAGATTTGCAAGAGACTTGTCTCTAGAGGGGATCACAGGTATTCACAGGGATCTCCCAGCAAGGTACCTGGGCAGCAGAGGAGTGGGTGCCTGAACTGAACTTGCCCCATAGTTACTTTGTTGAAGATCTTAATCGTCATAATAGAAATTTCGCATGATGGATGGAGATAGAGCCAGAGACCCACATTCACATCAGAACAAGGGA
>JAQHUG010000083.1:5839189-5855198 GCA_028555095.1 Dicrostonyx torquatus | reverse complement strand
CTCAGGGCCTCAGCCTGGAAACAGGTTGAGTTCCTTTTAGGAACCTAGGACCCCACCACCAATGGGGGAGGGATGCTTGGATGTAAGCTTGGGTGTGCTAAGCAGATAAGCCAATAGGTAGGGGAAGCTCCCTTAATGGCTCAAAGGTTTGAGGGATGGGAGGGCGTCCTTAGTCCCCTCTGGGGCCAAACACCTAGGCACCTGGGCTAGGACCCACTCACCCTCCAGGTGGAATGGCTGGATCAGAAGCCCTCTCCAAGGGCCTGCCGCAGTCAAAAGGGCGGGCTTCTGTGCTCCACAAAGCCTTTGTACAGGCACCCTTTTCCCTCAAGGCCTCAGCCTGGGAACAGGCTGAGTTCCTTTTGGGAACCCAGTACCCACCTCTGATGGAGACAGATGCTTGGAAGTGAGCTGTGGTGTGCTAATCAGAAAAGCCAACAGGTGGGGGAAGCTTCCTTAATGGCCCAAAGGTTTGGGGGATGGGCGGGTGTCCTTAGTCCCCTCTGGGGCCAGACACCTAGATGGCTGGGCTGGGACCCGCTTACCCTCTGGGTCGAATGGCTGAATCAGGAGCCCTCTCCAAGGGCCTGTCACAGTCAAAAGGGTGGGCTTCTGTGCTCCACAAAGCCCTGTGGCTTTGTACAGGCACCCTTTTCCCTCAAGGCCCCAGCCTGGGAACAGGCTGAGTTCCTTTTGGGAACTGAGTACCCCGCCTCTGATGAGGACAGATGCTTGGAAGTGAGCTAAGGTGTACTAATCAGAAAAGCCAATAGGTGGGGAAAGCTGCCTTAAGGGCCCGAAGGTTTGGGGAATGGGCGGGTGTCCTTAGTCCCCTCTGGGACCAGACACCTAGTTGGCTGGGCTGGGACCCTCAAAATGTTTTCTTAGATAAACAATTTAAACTTTTTTGTCTCTCAATTTTATAAACATTATACTGCAAGTATATTGTATTATGCAAATCTTTTTTTTTCTGAATTTGGCACAAGGAAAGTTGTAGCTATAACTATCTGATTTTTAACTCCATCAGAGATGCAAGAAGGATATATTACTTGAGTAAACAGGATGTGTAGGACAAACAACTTCCAAAACTATAGAAATGAAAGAAGCATCTGGCTGCCTGGACAGTCACCCAAGAGTCCTCTGTAACATTGGGCATCCATCTTCAGCCCATAGGCCTAGAACAGCTGACAGACTTTCTTATGAAGCAGATATTTTGAAGGACTATTCTATCCTGTCTTGGCAGAGTGTGGCAATTACCTTCTTTTGTGTCCTGCTGATCCAATTTGAACAGTGTACTGTCAGCAATTAAGGCAAGGGCAGTTTCTTTCCCAGTGGCTAACTTTGCCACAATAAATGAAAACTCCATGTGGAGGTGTTTTGTTGCCCATCATCCTTCATTGTAAAGTAAATTGGTGGTGTGAGGAGGAGATGTGTCTTACTGTCACAAAAATCCTTATGTTATTAAACTATCTTAATTTCTATATTCCGTAGGTCTCTGAAGTATTTGAAAACCATCTATCCGAAATATATCATTTGATCTTGAAAATATGCATAACATGGCCACAAATTTGGTTGTTAGATGACTAAGTACTAACCTGTATTTCTTAATTATTCTAAATAGTTTATAATAATAACTTTCAAGGATGAAAATTGATATTACATTGTCAAATAAGTTGCATAAGCATATTACCTTCAACAAAACTAGCAGTATATATAAAGTATAACATAAATAGCCTTAAATTTGTATCAATTTATGACAATATTTTAAACAAGAGTAGAAGCATATATAGATTATGTTCTTACAAAATAAACAAATTTGTATCAATATGCAAAAATCCATACCAATATAAATTATTTGAGGTTAATTGTTGCTTTTTAAAAAGTGGATTCAATAATCTATCCTTTATCTTATCATTCCTATATAGCCTGTTTTCTTTGCAGAAAAAGATCCCTGAATCTAATCTCCTTTGTTCAACTTAATCTCTGACCATGGCAACAACAATTTATAACCATCTTCCCTAAACTATGACAAATGTCCATAATCCACTTAATGACCAAATACTGTCCAATACACCTAATGAAATTGTAGACATTGTGTTGTCTAGATTTCTTCCTGTTGTCTGGGGTTATAGCATCTTTATGGGACTCTGAGAAAATTGGAATAATGGTTAAACCCTGAGAGAGTAAGCTGTAGCATTTTTTGTTTAGTATCTGTGTGATGGAAAAGTATAAGGTTTATCGGAAGTCTTGGTTGGTTAGTCTGTGAGGCTGGACCATCTCAGCTATCAACTTAGAAGTTGTTCTGGGTGCAGAATTTTAAGATAATTGCAACAAAGGCATTCTGAGAGACTGGAGTACCTGAACTATTTGATTTTATTCCTGTCTGATCCTTTTCCCCCTGAAAACACACATTTTTAAAGGTAACATAAACATGTGCATTAATATGAGTATAGAATGTGTGATGTGCATAAATTTGCTAAAGACAATTTTCTGTTTTCTGTTAGATTAAGTAAAAGGCATCTGTCAGTTTTATAAGTTCATGTGGACTGTGAAACCAAACCTCTATCCATGCCATATGAAAGGATGGCGTGTACTAATAAGTCATGAGAACTCTGCAGCCAACAGGATTTGCCATGTCTCGACAAGTCTCAGAGCTGTTCCCATAGAAAAGGATCAGCATATACATCACATCTCTTGTAGTCTTGGATTTTACCATTATGTCTGTAGTCAAGATCCTCCAGTTACCTTCCTTGATCAAATCTGATCTTTATCAGTTTTGAATAGAATAATATTTGTTTTCTGTGGAAACAAAGACATAACCTCTTTCCCCACAAAACCTAGTTTCTGACTTCCATTTTAAAGTTAAGACATTTGTAAAATGTGTAGGTTGGTTTAATTTGACAGTTTCAGTAATCTAATGTCTCTCAGCAGCTACTGCTTTTTGTACATTAGCATTTAAAAACTTCAAAGTCAACCAAATATTATACATGATTCAGACACTCTATTTCCCATCTTTATGTGGCAATTTTTATGACTTTACTCACTCTTTAAAGACTTTACAATCATTTATAACTATTTCTATTATAACTGTCTATACCAACTTGCTCTTCTTCAGCATATAAGAACACTTTTAAACATACTGCATCTTTCTAGAGGTTTCCTGTGTCTGGACCTTGGCTTACTAAGAGCTGCATGGTTTTCTAGCCACATGAGACAAATCTTAAACTGTCATGTCTGTAGTAAGGAGACGGCTGCTTGTTCATCCTGGCTGCCCAGAACCAAAATAACCTTTAGGCAAGTTCAGCAGTCATTTCTCTGTGGGTCCTGCATGTACAATTAAGCAGTCCAGGCAAGAGCAGTTTCTTACCCAAATGGCTAAGGAGCATCTTCATTCCCATCTTTCTCTTGAAGTAATTGGTACTGCCAGCGACAGATGTAACTCACTGTCATGAAAATTCCTAAGTTATAAAATATTTAAATGCCAATTTCTGAAGGTCTCTGAAAGATTTGAAGAATACTTATTCATCTGAAATACATCTCTATATATCTAGTAAACCTAACTAACATGACTACAATCTTGACTATTATAGATGACTATCTATTAACATATATTTCTTAATTTATATTACATTTTTATATGAACTACACAATCACAATACCTTAATCAGAGCAGAAATACACATATAACAAAATTGACCTTAGATTTGTATAAATAAACCAAGACCCATACCAATGCAAATATCTGTAGCTCATCCCTCTTTAAATATAAATAAACATTTATAAAGAATATTTGGGAATATGGGCATAGTTTCTCTAAACTGCTTTCTGCTGTTTATTGGGTAAAGTATTTTCTTTGTGGGGGTGTTTATAGCAACCTTTCAGGGGGTTTTAATTCCATCAAACCATATTGGTCTGGAAGCAATCCATAGGTTCTCATCTGCTGTGGAAACAAAAGAAGAACCTCTTTTCCAAAACACCATATCCTTAGACCCAAATTTGGAAGTCATGAAACCTTTATAATGGACATGCTGGTTTAGCTTAGCAGGCCATACAACAATATGTTTCTCTGTACTTAGCCCATTCACAGTCAAAAAATTCAAAGATAACACAATAATATACATAATCCAGACTCTGTGAATTTTCCATTTTTACATGGCTTATTTTTCTTTATTCCTTTTAATATAGGACCATCTGTACTCTGTCTCTTTAAAGACTTTACCCTTAATTTTTAAAACCATTTAATTCTTTTTCAACTCTCTTACTCCTTTTCTTCTCTCTCCAAAGCCTGTATACGTTTATTCAATACTGTGACCCATTTAGAGTTCTTTTATGTCTGAATCTGTTCTTATTGTGTTATCTGTAATTCTCTACTGTCTTGAAGTGCTTTTAAAATGATAAACAGCTTGGTTGCAGCTGCTCTGGATGCTGGCTCTGCCTCTCTCCACTTTTAAAATGGTGGACGTACCATTAATGCCAGGTCTGGTAGGAGCTGCGCTAAGCAATTTAACTCTGAGAATAAGCAAGCATGCAACACATAAACCCTTTTCATAAGAGTAATAGCTGAATCTGCAATGCAGCACACTTCACGGCCTGGAAATACCTCTGTGCATGGTCACAGGAATCTCCATGCTCCCCTGCTTGTGCAAGCCTAGTAGACCTGATCCTGCCACCTGCCCAGGCAGGGAACACTGTGTGGTGGGCATGGTCTCAGCTACTTTCCTCCTGACCCGGAGTGGGCACACAAACACCCAAGCCCACAAATGCCATTCAAATGCTCCATAGCCAGAATTTGCGCTGGCAGTATGGCCCAGGAAGCCGCGTTTTAAAACAGCACAGCTTTTTTTTCTGCTGTGGCTTAGTCAGGAAAACCTCTCCTAATGGAGCTGCAGCGAGCTGCCAGCAAACAGCAAGAAGCTGTGTTAAACTCTGCGTTTTTCTGCCTAGAATTCCTTTTTGAGCCCTCTCAGATTTTATATGGATTGGCACCAATTTTTGCAAGGGGCGGCTGCTTGTTCATCCCAGCTGCCCAGAACGAAAATAACAACACAGAAACTATATTAATTAAAGTACTGCTTGGCCCATTAGCTCTAGCTTCTTTTTTTTTAAAAAAAATATTTATTTATTTATTATGTATACAATATTCTGTCTGTGTGTATGTCTGCAGGCCAGAAGAGGGCCCCAGACCTCATTACAGATGGTTGTGAGCCACCATGTGGTTGCCGGGAATTGAACTCAGGACCTTTGGAAGAGCAGGCAATGCTCTTAACCACTGAGCCATCTCTCCAGCCCTAGCTCTAGCTTCTTATTGGCTAACTCTTATATTAATTTAACCCATTTCTATTAATCTGTATATTTTCACGTGGCAGTGGCTTACTGGCAAAGATTCAGCATGTCTGACTCTGGTGGCTCTATGGCATCTCTGTGACTCTGCCTTCTTCCTTCCAGGATTCTGCTTAGTTTACCCCACCTAGCTCTCTTCCCCTACAGCTCTGCTATAGACCCAAAGCAGTTCCTTTATTAACCAATGAAAGCAACACATAGACAGAAGGACCTCCTACACCACATGTCAGTTACTGCAAAGCTTAGCATATGGCTCTGGTAGCCGGCTCCAGACTACAGGCAATGTCCAGTAAGTCACACCTCTTTTAATGCCACTGAGCACCTGACTGCTAAAGAAACTACATGATTAGGGATCCATATCCAGGTCCTTGTCCAGAACTTTTATTAACTTTCTCAGGCCCTATATTTGGATATTTGATTCTCCATATTGGATGCCACATGTAATGAGTTTCTCTGTCCTACCAGCCTGCTCCCAAATAATGACATGGAGACTTCTTATTAATTATGAAAGCTCAACCTTAGCTTAGAATTGTCCTTATACTATATGCTCTTATGACTTAAATTTACCTGCTTTTTTCAGTATACATTTTATCATGTGGCATTTATCATTCCTTCATTCTGTATGTCCTACTTTCTCCATATCTCATTGGCATCTTCTCTGTGCCTCAATTAACTCCTCCTACTTCCTCTCTCTGCCTATAAATTCAACCTGACTCTCTTGTCTAGGTATTAGCTGTTCAGCTCTTCTTAAAACCAATCACAGAACTGTATCTTCACACAGTGTACTTAAATCCCACAACACAGAAGAAATGAACTTTTCAGAGTCGTACTCTTTGCCTTAAATGAAGATTGTCAAAGACTGCTTTGCATCCCTGCCTAGGCTTCTGAAGTGTGTTGAATGCACAGACAGTACTCATCCCTGAAGTCCTAGTGACTCAGAAGGCTGTGATAGGAGGATTTCTAGAGTATGAGCCCAGGATGAACTTCACAATGAGCTTCAGACCAGCTTAAGTAGAGTAGGATTCTGCCTCAAAAGTCAGGCACAGAATGATATCAGATACAAAAATACTGGGGAGACAGGCAAGTAAAATCTCAGATTTCTCTTGAAGGTTTTAATAAAAAGAAAAACAATTGAAAATTCAGATTATCCCATGTACTCCTGTCTAATGAGACAGTTCTGTGAGATGTGACAAAAGAACTCTCTTCCAGACTCTTCTAGTTCTTTGCTGGACCTCACTTGCAATATCCAGCCTGGCCTCTGTACTATAATTCATGAGGAACAGAAAGAAGGGCACCCTCAGACCTTCACAGCCAGATTCCTGGGGACTTTCTCACTGAATAAACAGCCAGATTAATAAAATAACAACCATATGGATGTTGCCTCAAAATGCCAAAATGCAGTTCCAGGACGCTTGGGTCTACAAAGGAAGTTGGCTAGTTCTCTAGTAGAAGGCAAAATTTCTTTTTATTAAATAAAACTTTATTCCAATCAGACAGCTATTGGTTATCACCAACCTGTGAGTGCCCCTACTGCATGACTAGGGATATCTTGCCATATTGGTTATTGTGGTGGTTCATAGGCATCACACCTGACTAGGCATATTGAATGCTTCCCTGCCTTGGCATCTTGCCTAGTACTTCCTTATACAATGGCAAATAGATTACAGAAAGAAGGCTTTAAATTCAGCTTGAATCATCTGAGTCCTATGTCCGGAATGTGCTGGATTTTCAGCTAAATAGGCTTACATTTAACCTGTGAGAGACAGCAAGGGCAATATCAATCACCTTTTTGGAGTGATTTGGATTGTTCAATCAAACAACTTGAATAGAGGTTTCTTATATTTGTTACTGAAATTTTGTTTTACTGTGCATGGCTGTTGTGGGGAACTTTGTCAGCCTAAGAAGTATAACTCTGGTGTGTGTGTGTGTGTGTGTGTGTGTGTGTGTGTGTGTGTGTGTACTATATCTATATATACTTTTAGGTAAACATAAAATAATGGGACTCTTTACCAAACAACCTTGTTATTATTTGCCCCTTCCTTCATTCTCTTGTTTTATAGCTCTTCTATCCCCTTACCTATCAGAGCGCAGCTCGTCATTTTTCCCGTTTACCACTTCACATCACCTGTGTTCTGCCCTTCCCTTCTCATGTCATCTCCCAAGCTCCCTTTATAACGTCCTGCTGTTTCTGCTAATTCCTTGTTATATACTCATCTCAGGTTTAGACTGAGGAGCTGCAGATGAAAAAGTGGTGTTTATCTTTCTGGATTTTAGTTACCTGACTGGATGCAATTGTTTCTAGATCACACATGTATTTTCATAATTCTTCTTTCTTGCTTTACACTTAACCGTGGTCACAGCAATCTGGACCATCACAGGGCAGCCCTGAAGGAGTATCTTGATATAATATTTACAAGTCTTAGCAGAAGACAGACTTTCTATATATTTTACAAAACTTTTTTTTAAAAATTTGTGACTCTGAAAACCAGGAGAAGATGTAAACCAGGAAACAAGAGGGAAGCCACAGCACTGGTACATCACATGTTCCCTCATGGGAACACGAACCGAGGCCAACACTCCAGCCTGTCTTTAAAGAATTGCTTTCATATTAAAGGCTGAGAAACTGGGTGAACAATTGTGCAGCAAATTTCAAGGACTTGGCTGATATTCTGCCCCAGTTATGAAATGTAAATAATACGGATCAAGGCTATTTGTCTGTCATTACAATGTTTTAGTACAGGCTATAAATCACACTGACCACTTAGAACTAAGGTAGATATTTCCTCTTGCCTATCTGTAAAACTTATCTTTATAAACCAAAGAATTTTAAATACAGGTTAGAAAATAGTCCCATGAAAAATTTTAAGAGTTTCCTGGTCTATTTTAGTAACAATTCAATTCACATGTAACATTTTTGAACTTTTTCTTAAATGTCTTTTAAAAAAGTATAAGGTATGCTACAGGCTTACATATTTCTCTACAAGTCTGAAGCTTATACAGAGACTTTCTTCTAATAAAACCATATCTTATTTCTAAAGGCAAGTACATGGGAAGATAAAAAATTATTTACAAAAGACAATATTTGTGTGTTTGCCATGCTTCTAAAGTTTGTTCAGCCTGGTTGGAGGCTACACATTTACCAGGTATCCAGAGTGTAAGTTGCTAGAATATAAGGTTTTCCATTGTTACAATGCAAAATGTCACCACTCTCTTTGGTGAAAAAACAAAGAACAATAAGTAATTCTTTTTTTAACAATAAGTAATTCTGAAGATTCACCTTAATTTTTGTTTATATAATTTTCCATGTGTGACATCTTTATGTTCTTTCTGAAGACAAAGAACAATCTTGTACTTCTTTCAATTTTTCTTTTTCAGGAAAATACCTAAAAAATGTTATGAGGTCCCTATCAAAGTAATTTCAGAGTATTTGCAAGCAAAATCAAAGGAAGCACAGAAGGACGGATGTGTCAAGAGATCTAGACAAAGAGGGATGGAGGGAGAGAGAAGTCAAAACGAGGAATGGGAAAGAGAGTTGGAGTTTTTGCTTTTATAATATTTTTGATATTATACTATAATGATATCATTTTCCCCAAACCCTACCATGTACTTCGATCCCACCTCCATTCCCTTTCAAGTTTGTGGTCTCTCTTTCTTCACTTATTCTTGAAATAATTTTTAAAGTTGTGGCTTCCTGGACACCCATTGTTGCCTCTTTTCTATATATGCATTTGCAGGACAAGCTCCATGTGAAAGCCTTGCCCTGCATTCTCTAGCCCACCCCAGCAACCTTCAGTCCCTCCCTATCTGAAGTGGGTAGCTGACGCCAACAGACTGTACGACCTGACTCATTTGTGGAATAAATTATTATCATGGTCCTGTTAGCAAATGCAGGACAAGATAATGCTATGACAGGTATGATATAGAAATAATTCAGACCAAGGTGTAAACAATTAAACTTGTAATTCAAGCATAGCTTACTGGTGACATCATTTATCAATGTCATAAGAACCCCTCAATGAAATTACAGCTTTACATGTAGAATTTAGATGTACACTACTGCCAGCCGTCTATGAAGGATGTCCCTATTAACAGTAGGTGCCAGATATATTAACAATAAGGGGCAGATGTTGATGACAATGGGTGAGTCTATTTCTTTCTTTCTTTCTTTCTTTTTTCTCCTGTCATCAAAATGAATGCACATGGTACCTTGAATTTAATCTTAGTTAAGGAATAATTGTCCTCCATTTGGAGAGGAGTTCAGAGGACAAAAAGCAAGGTTGAGAAGGTAAAGAGGACAACTGCTGGGCAGCAACCAGAAAAGCAAACTTGAAGTGAGCTCCCAAATACAACTGGTCTCTGCAGGCAGCTTGCTTTGGGGTTCCCAGCCTCTGGCCTCAGAGTGCTGGAATTATAGGCAGGCTCTCTTACCCACCTGGGATTTATTCTAGTTAGTCCCGTGTTATTCCTTACACCTGTAGGTGCTTTAAACACTCAGCCATTATCACAGCTCTTAAGATTTCATTTTTATTAACAAGGAGGATGCAAGAAAATCCATCTGTAAGTTTAGAAATTGTGAGTGATTAGTAAAAAGAATAATTCATAGAAGAGCCTTCTGTGCTAGGCACTACTAAATGGTTCACATATAGACTTAATTCAATTCTCACAAGAGTCAGGAAGATAGGCATTATTATCACACTTGGAAAATGAGGCAGCCAAGGGACACAGAAATAATATATAGTGCCACTCTATGTAGAAAATATACTTTAATTAACACACTGTGAAAATATATTAAGTTTTAATCATTTTTGTGTTGTAACTGTTTTTCAAACTTCCAGAGTAAATGCATACTTTTTTTGTAAATAGGAAAATATTTTATTAATTTCAACCTTACATTGTATTAGATATAAGAGAACAAAACAAGCTGATCAGGCAGAAAAAAATTTCTATTTTCGGCAGTAAACATGAAACTGAATTGATGGATTAGTTTCCTTTGGTTTTCATTTAGGGCACAGAGAACACATAAATGATGAAATCATGATTGACAAAGTTCCTGCCTGGATTATTATCTTTAAAAAAAAAAACAGTCATACTGGCAACTTATCTACGAAGCATAGCCCTTCCACGGTGTTTCTGGAGATGCACTTGTTTCTACTTTCTGTGCATTCTCCTGTGTAAGGAAGCCTCAGGTAGACACGTAATGACTTGTTCTCCTTATAAAGAGAAAGCAGAGAGCAGAAAAGGATGCCATTGCGGAATTAAGCCTTTCATCCTTCTTTCAGAAAGAATTGGTGGCAGTATGCTTGGATGGGGCAATCTGTCCCTTGTTACCGATTTATACTGCTCCTTGGGACTGTGTTAGAAAAACATTATTATTATTAGCAGCCATAATACTTGGCAGCCATTCAGCACATTTCATCAAAGACTCCAAGAGCTAAGCCATCAATCAAACTTGCCTCGGTGTGCTCCTGGGAGGAGGTGGTATTATTTCTGCTCAGAACAGAGGTTAAGTGACTTGCCCAAGGCCTTGAAGCTGGTGAGATATGGAGCTGGGAATTAAACCCTGGAGACTCGACACCCAGCATCCCACTCTCCTTCCTGGAGCACATTGCCTCTGCCTGTCTGAAAGATGTAGGGATAAATAAAGTACCTAATAGAAGAATGACCTGCTCCCCAGCATGTGTTCTGATGTTCAAGTTCTTCTGGCACTAAATTGAAAAAGCTCAAGTTAATTCACTTAGAGCTAGAGCTGATGCCTTTTAGTTTGGCATACATTCCATTCATTCCTTCACCAAATATTTAATTGGGTCTATTCTGTGTTGATGTCACTAAAAGGAATCAAGTAAGCTGGGAGCAAGATGGTCATGGCCCACAGGGAGTTTTCTGTCTCTTAGAATAGAAAGAGAAACAACCGTCCTTTTGCATTTCTTACTGATGTCCCTAATGTGGATGACTGTGTGGCAGTCGACAATTGAAGTCCCGATTTTGAATATCACCATGGAACCTTCGCCCTCCCACAGATGGAGATAGAGACAGAGACCCACATCGGAGCACTGGACTGAGATCCCAAGGAGGGATAATATTAGCAAGGAAGTCAGGTCCAGGAGGGGTTGGTCCACCCACTGACACAGTGTGCCTGAGCTAATGGGAGCTCACCAACTCGAGCTAGACTGGGACTGAACGAGCATGGGATCAAACTGGACCCTCTGAATGTGACTGATAATGGGGCAGACTGAGGGGCCAATGATAATGGCACAGGGATTTGTCTCTACTGCATGTACTGGTTTTTGGTATCCTATTCTATTCGGATGCATACCTTCCTAAGCCTGTATGGCGCGGGGAGGACCTTGGACTTTCCATAGGGCAGGGTGCCTTGCCCTCTCTTAAGAATGGAGGGGGTGGGAGGAGGGTATATGGAGGAGCAGGAGGGAAGTAGGAGGAGGGGAAGAAGTGGAATTTTTGATTGGTATTATTTATAAAGTAATAGTAATTATAATAATTTTAAAAAATGAAGTCCTGAATTTTTCCTCTTGAGTCATATATCACAGATTATAATTGTATGACCTTAGCATCACAACAGTATAAAGCCATGTACAATGTATATGCGGTATAAAATATTACATTTTTCTCCAATCTTATTGAAAATATTTTTTCTCATACAAAACATCCAGATTTTACAGTGTCCCCTCCTTCTGTTCTTCCCCTCCTCTCTGAATCCACCCCCTCTATCTCTTATAGAAGAACAAGAGTCTAAGAGACAATAATCAAGCATATATAAATATAGTGTAATAAGAGGAAACAAAAGATTATCATATCAACATTAGACATGGCAAGCCAACAGTAAGAAGAGTCCCAAGAGTAGGCAAAAGAGTCACAGACACATGTGTTCTCATGGTTAGAAGTCCCACAAAAATGTTAATAGCGATATTATATACTCAGAGGATCTGATGAAGACCCATGTATGCTCTGTGCTACCTGCTTCAGTCTCTGTAAACTCATGGATACCATGCTTACCTAATTCAGAGGGCGGTGTTCCACCTGGAATCCTCCATCTCTGTCTCCTCTTTCACGGGATCCCTAAACTCTGAGGAGAGAGATTTGATGAAAACTTCCCATTTAGACTCTATCTCCATGCAATGTTTGGCAATGCAACTCTGCATCTGTTCCAATCTGCTGACAAGGTAAGTCTTTCTGATGATGCCTGGACAAGGTGCTGAACTATGACTATAGCAGAATACCACAAGGAATTATTTTATTGATTATTTATGATAAGTAGGGCTTGAATTTATTCTTCGACTTTGGGCTATCTAGTCTCTCTCTCTTTTTCTCTTTTTTTTTTTCTTTATGGTTGCATAAGCAGTGTCAATTATGGTTTCATTCTTGTAGACCTTAAGTGAAATCAGACATTGGTTGACTACTCCTCATGTTCTGTGCCACCATTGCACTAGCATGTTTGGCAGGCAGGTCAAAGGTGTTGTGGCTGGGTTGGTTGTTCCTCTCATTTCTCTTTTGATAGCAGAGTGCCTTCCCTTACGAAAGAGACTAGAATGTAGGGGTGAAGGCTCCATGTATTCACCAGCTTGACTTTTCTATGTTCAATGATTTATGTGGGTGTTTTTTTTTCTGCAGTAGGGCTCCAGTGGCAGCTTGTGGAGAGCAACCATTTGTCTTAGCAACAGCCTGTTTTGTTTGGAAATTTCCCTGGGACCTCCTTGGCTGACAACTGAGCAGCATACAACCCAGTCCCTCCACTGGAAGCCTGTGCTTGGTGACAAGAGAGGCCTCTTGGTGCTCCATATCCCCCATTGCTAGGAGTTCTCATTAGGATCACTTTCAAAGACACTAGGGAGTTTCCACTGCACTAGGTGTCCACACTATTCCCCAAAGCTCTCTCCACAATTCCAGCCTTCTTTACCTATACCCTCTCCCTCTGCCCCATCTCCCTTCAACTACTTGGTACCCTCCTTCCCATCCCCACTTACCCCATCTACCTATTAAGTTATCCTATTTCCCCTTCTCAGGGAAATCCCTGTGTACCCCCTTAGACCTCTTTTTACCTAACCTCTCTAGATCTATGGATTGTAACTAAGTAATCATTTACTTAATAAATAATATCTACTTACAAGTGATTACATACTATGTTTATCTTTCTGGGTTTGACTTACCTCACTCAGGATGATTTTTTTCTAGTTTCATCTATTTTTACGAACATTTCATGAAGCCATTTTAAAAAAGCAGTTGAGTAATACTCCATTGTGTAAGTGAACCACATTTCCTTTATTCATTCTTCAGTTGAGGGGTATCTATCTAAGTTGTTTCCAGTTTCTGGCTATTGTGAGCAAAACCACTATGAACATGGTTGAGCAAGTTTCCTTAAGGCAGGATGAAGTGACCTCAGGATATATGCTGAAGCATATATATTCCACAATTTCTCTCCCATCAGGTTCAATGTACCTGGTTTTATATTGATATATTTGCTTCACCTGAACTTAAGCTTCGTGCATAGTGATAAGTATGGTTCTATTTCATTCTTCTATGTGCAGACACCCAGTTTTAAAGGCAAAATTTGTTGAAGTTGTTTTCTTTTCCAGCATGCATTTCTGCCTTATTTATCAAAAATCAGGTATCTATATATGTGTGGATTTATGTCTGGGACATCAGTTCAATTCTATTTATCAACGAGTCTGCTTTTATGCCAATATCATGCTGCTTTTTTATTACTATGGCTCTGTAGTACAGCTTGAAAGCAGGGTTGTTGAGACCTTCAGCAGTTCTTTTATTGTTCAGGATGGTTTTAGATATCTTAGGATT
The DNA here is from genome assembly GCA_028555095.1 of Dicrostonyx torquatus. Classification (NCBI taxonomy): domain Eukaryota; kingdom Metazoa; phylum Chordata; class Mammalia; order Rodentia; family Cricetidae; genus Dicrostonyx; species Dicrostonyx torquatus. The sequence continues at coordinate 5,841,050 of JAQHUG010000083.1, read as the reverse complement.
TTATTTTCCATATGAAGTTGAGAATTCTCCTTTCAAGGTCTATAGTGTTGGAATTTTGATGGGCATTGCATTGAATATGTAGACTGCTTTTGGTAAGATGGTCATTTTTTACTATGTTTATCCTATGGACGCTTGAGCATGGGAGTTATTTTCATCTTCTGATACATTCTTCCATTTCCTTCTCTTATGACTTGAAGGTCTTAATCTTACAAGTCTTTCATTTGCTTGGATAGAGTTGCTTCAAGATATTTTATATTATTTGAGGATTTTGTGAAATGTGTTTTTTTCTCTGATTTCTTTCTTGGTACAAGTGTCATTTTCATATAGGAGGGCTACTGATTTGTTTGAGCTAATCTTGTATATCACCACTTCAATGAGTGTTTATCTGCTGTAGGAGTTTGCCAATAGAATTTGTAGCATTAATTATTTAGACTAATATATTTGGAAATAAAAATAGTTGATTTCTTTCTTTCCAATTTGTATGATTTACTTCAGTTTTCTTATTGCTCTAGCTAGAACTTTAGGCACTATATTGAATAAATATGAAGAGAGTGGACAACCTTGTCTTCTTTCTGAGTTTAGTGGAATTTTTCTGGGTTTCTCTCTATTTACTTTGATATTGGCTATCAGTTTTCTGTATATCCCTTTATTATGTTTAGGTATATCCCTTATTACCATAATCTCTTCAAGACTTTAATCATGAAGTGTTGTTGGATTGTCTCAACGGCTTTTTTTGGTGTCCATTGAGATGAACCTGTAGTTTTTTTCCTTGAGTTTATTTATATGGTAGATTATATTTCCCTGATCTTCCTATATTGAGTCATCCTTGATTCTCTGGGATGAAGCCTACTAGATAATGGTGGAATATCTTTCTGATGTGTTCTTGAATTTAATTTGTAAGCATTTTTGCATTAATGTTTATAAAGGAAATTGATCTTTAATTCTATTTCTTGGTGGTATCTTTACGCGCGTTTTACATATCAGGGTAACCGTGGCATCATAAAAAATGATTTGGGCAATGATCCTTTGCTGTGGGAAAATGGTATAATACCCTGTAAAAATTTGTCAGTTGTTTTAGTTTAATAAAATACTGATTGGCCAATAGCCATGCAGGAAGTATAGGTGGGGCAACCAGAACAGGAGCAATCTGGCAAGAGGAAAGGCTCAGTCTGCAGTTGTCAACCAGACACAGAGGACACAAGATGAGAATGCCTTGATAAAGATACCAAGCCACATGGCTAACACAGACAAAAATTATGGGTTAATGTAGGATGTAAGAGTTAATAAAAGGCCTGACCTAACAAGTCAACCAGTTTATCATTAATGTAGACCTCTGTGTGTTTCTTTGGGACTGTACAGCTGCAGGACTGGCAGGACAGAAACCTCTGTCAACAATCTTTTTGTTTCTATTTTGTTGAATAATTTGAGAGCATTGATGTTAATTTTTCTTTAAAATCTTGGTAGAAATCTGTGCTAAAACTATCTTGCCCTGAGCTTTATTTATTTATTTATTTATCTACTTAGTTTTAGTTTGGAGGTTTTTAATGATTGTTTATATTTCACTAGGGTTTATAGTTCAATTTAAATTATCTGATCTTTATTTTGCTTCTCTAAGTGGTAATTATTGAGAAAATGTCCATTTAGTTTAGATTTTTGAATTTGGTGGAATACAGGTTTTTTTTAATTAATTAATTTATTTTTGTTAAAAGCAAAATTCACATTTACTCCCCTTGTTCTCGGCCCTCCCGCTCCCCCACTACCCCACCGCCCTCCCCCTGCTTCCTTAAGATGGTGCAGGATACCCTGTCCTATGGGGAGCCCAAGGCCCTCCCCCCTCCATCTCAGTCTAAGAAGATGTGCA
>JAQHUG010000083.1:5825706-5838204 GCA_028555095.1 Dicrostonyx torquatus | reverse complement strand
AATAGCCAGAACCTGGAAACAACCTAGGTGCCCCTCAATGGAAGAATGGATCCAGAAAGTGTGGAATATATACACATTGGAATACTACTCAGCGGAAAAAAACAATGACATCTCGAATTTTCCATGCAAATGGATGGAAATAGGAATACAGGTTTTTAAAGTATGTCCTTGTCCTTATGATCCTTTAGATTTTCCAGTTGTCTGTTTTTAAGACCCCTTTTTAATTTTTGATGGTTTTTTTTGAGGGTGGGTTTAGTTTTTTTTTGTATTTACTTTTATCTTCAATTATATTTTGCTTAACTTATTCCCATGCCATAGGTTTTTTGTTTCTTTGGTTTCTTCTGGAATATCTGTTTCTCTGTGTATCTTCCTCTTCTGGCTTTGGTAACATTTGTTTCTTTTCAGTAACTATCACCTCAGAGGGGCAGGGCAAATTCATGGATGGGTTAATGTGGCCATAAGCTCTGTAAGTTCTTTGGCACATCATAGGTGTTTTGTTCAGCTGGATGTATTCAGGGACTAGACAATCTAGATCTACACCCTTAAGTTTGACATTACTCTCAGAATTTTTAAGGATGTGCAGTAAAAATTCATCAGTCTTTCCTGACCACTAAACCTGACTCCAGCTCCACTGTTTGGTCTGGGCATACCTACCTACTCCACCCTTACACCGCTGGAAGGGAACACGAGGCTTCTTTAAAGTGACATCTTTTACACTCTTGGTGGCTTTTCCGGTATGCACACTGTTGGAGTCCTGGACAGTTTCACCTGTCGTCTTAAATTGAACATGAAGATTCGAACCTCTTGATTTATATGGTTTTGTAGAGTTTTCTGGGCCAAGAGAGTAACAAACATCTTCACATGTTACCTCAGGCCACATACAGCAAGAAGTTGTTTTCTGGTTTGTACTCTCCATCTTTTAGTTAATTTGTGTAAGGGTTTGTCTATATTGTAATTTTATTTTCTCAAAGAATCTCCTTTTTGTTTTTTCGATTATTTTTCCAATGTGAACATTGTTCTCATTGATTCCATTTAACTGATGTCATCCCTCAGTTTCTTTATTTCTTGCCATCTGCTCCTCTTAGGTGTACTTACTTCATTTTGTTCTAGAGTTCTCAAGTGTGCTGATAAGTGACTAGATTATAATCTTATCTTTATTTATTCATCTAATTATTTATTTATTTTAATGTAGGCACTTTCAATATGAACTTTCCTCATAGTACCACTTTAATGTATCTCATAAGTTTGGGTATGCTGTGCAATCATTTTCCTTGACACAGGTGTTTACTCCAATTTTTTTGTATCTATGGAAGTTTGCTTTGTTACCAATTATGCAATCAGTTTTGGAGAAGGTTCCATGAGGTGCTGAGAAGGTATATTCTTTTGTGTTTGGGTGGAGTGTTCTATAGATGTTTATTAAGTCCATTTGATTCATTACATCTGTTAGTCCTCTCATTTCTCTGTTAAGTTTCTGTCTGGTTGACCTGTCCATTGGTGAGAGTGGGGTGTTAAAGTCTCCTACTTTTAGTATGTGGGGTTTGATGTGCGATTTAAGTTTTAGTAATGTTTTTTTACATATGTGGGTGCTCTTATATTAGGGGCATAGATGTTCAGGATTGAGACTGAATCTTGATGAATTGTTCCTGTTCTGAGTATAAAGTGTCCTTCTCCATCTCTTCTGATTGATTTTAGTTTGAAATCAATTTTGTTAGGTATTAGGATAGCTACACCCACTTGTTTCTTAGATCCATTTGATTGGAAAACCTTTTTCCAACTCTTTACTCTGAGGTAGTGTCTGTCTTTGAGGTTTAGGAGTGTTTCTTGTATACAGCAGAAGGCTGGAACCTGTTTTCATATCCATTCTCTTAGCCTGTGTTTCTTTATAGGTGAATTGATTCCATTGATATTAAGCAATATTAATGATCAATTGTTGTTAATTCTGGTTATTTTTTGGTGATAGTGTTTGTGTGTTTCCCTTTTTGGGGTTTGCTGGTGCGAGGTTATCTGTTGCATGTGCTTATGTGGGTACTATTCTTTGGGTTGGGGTTTTCCTTCTAGTACTTTCTGTAGGGCTGTGTGTGGATACGTATTGTTTAAATCTGTTTTTTGTCATGGAATGTTTTGTTTTCTCCAGCAATGATAAATGAAAGCTTTTCTGGGTATAATAGTCTGAGTTTGCATCCGTGATTTCTTAGTGTCTGTAGCGCATATATCCAGGACCTTCTGGCCTTTATGGTTTCCATTGAGAAGTCAGGTGTAATTCTGATAGGTTTACCTTAATATGTTACTTGACCTTTTTCCTTTGCAACTCTAAATATTCTTTCTTTACTCTGTATGTTTTGTGTTTTGATTATTATATGGCAATAGGATTTTTTTGATCCAGTCTATTTGGTGTTCTGTAAGTTTCTTGTATCTTCACAGGGGTATCCTTTTTTAGGTTGGGAAAGTTTGCTTCTATGGTTTTGTTGAAAATATTTTCTGTGCCTCTAACATGGAGTTTTTCTCCTCTTTTACCTCTATTGCTCGTAGGTTTGGGCTTTTCATGAAGTCTCAGATTTTCTGGATATTTTGTGTTAAGACTTTGTTGGGTTTAATGTTTTATTTGACCAATGGGTCTATTTCTTTTATAGTATCATCAGTGCCTTAGATTCTTTCTGCTTTCTCTTGTATTCTGTTGGTTATACTTGTCTCTGTAGTTCCTATTTATTTACCCAGATTTTCCATATACAGAATTCCTTCTGTTTGTGTTTTCTTTATTACTTCTATGTCAGTCTTCAAGTCTTGACCTGTTTCCTTTACCTGTTTGATTGTTTTTTCTTGGTTTTCCTGGGGTTTTTTTGAGGGATTTATTAATTTCTTCTATATTTTTGTCTTTTACTCCATTTCTTTAAGGGAGTTTTTAATTTCCTCTTTTAAGGTCTCCATCATTTTCATAAAACTAGATTTAAAGTTGTTTTCTTCTATTTCTTCTGGGGTAGGATGATCAAGTCCTCCTGTTGTGTGACCGCTGAGTTCTGGAGTTACCATGTTGCTTTTTAGATTATTGGAGGAATTCTTGCTCTGGTGCCTAACCATTTCTTCCTTCAAATGAGGCCTGCAGTGTCTTTGTATATTGGCACAATCTTTGCAGTGGCTGTCTGAATGTTTGGGAGATTTTCTTGGTCTTCTCTGTACTGTCAATGTCTGTCTCAGAAAACCTCTGAGGTCTCTATAAGCCTACTCTCTTGGTCTTTTCTCCTGGCTTTCTCTCTTGGTGCTCTGTCTTAATTCCCTCAGTGATGTAACATGCTTTAGGTTCCCTCAGTATTATAGCAAGCTCTCAGATCTTAGGCATTGTGTGGCTAGTAGCTTGGGGGGGGGGGTTCCAGTGGATGGATTTGGGTTTGGGAGGAATCTAGCCACAGGAAACTCCCTGCTGCCTGGCTAGAAAAGCCAAGGGATTTGGGGGAAAGCCCTAGGGTTTTGTCCCACTGGGGAGGACATAGAAAGTGGGGCAGCTTGCTATTTGTCTGTTCACTCACCTCTTAAGTTTCCTCAGTATTGGAGCAAGCTGTGTTTCAGAGTTCCACTGAGGCTGCAGGCAGATAGGAGGGTTTGGGGGTGGGGTGTGTCTAGTAATTTAAATGGCTGCTGGACTTGTTTGTGTTTTGGAGGAGTCTGGCTCAAGTAACTCCCTGCTGGCTGGCTAGAAAAGCTGAGGGAGTTGGGAAGGGGACCAGGGTTTTGTCCCACTCCGGAGGACCTAGAAAGTGGGGTGTCCCACCATGTGGCTGTTCACTCATCTCTTAAGTCCCCTCAGTATTGGAGCAACCTGTGTTTCAGAGTTCCGCCAAGGTAGCAAGAGAATAGATTGATCTTTTAACTTTAAATGAAATCATTTAAAGTTAATAATTATGTTCTTCCTACACACACACTTGATGAATATAAAATAAGAAATTCTTGAACTAGAAAAGAATGTCAGAGGAGCAAAATTATATTTGAGAACCTACTTTTAGTGTAAGAAAAATAATCAAGATATTAGAAATCCAAGAGAATTTCAATCCCAATCCTGCTTTCAGAAAAAACAGTATCATGTAGTAACAGAGAATACTGACTCAGCACTGTTCATGTTGTTGTAAGAGAAATGCGGGCTGTGTTCCCAGCACCTGAGAGGAACACAGGCCCTTTTTATTCCTTCCCACCTGGCTCTCGGCCACCAGCTAGCTTATGCCCGAAATAACCACACGAAAATTGTATTCATTCAAATACTGCCTAGCCCATTAGTTTTAAACCTCTTATACATATTAGTCTAGCCCATATTTAGAAATCTGTGTGTCACCATGAGGTGGTGGCTTACTGAGGAAGATTCTAAGCTACATCTGTCTCGGACCCAAGGATCATGGCATCTGCCCACTTCCTTCTCTCTCACCGCCTTCCGTTCTGTCTACTCCGCCCACCTAAGGCCAGGCAAACCTTTATTCAACCAATGAGAGTAACCCAAATACAGAAGAACCCTCCTACACCATTTTCCCTTTTTCTGTTTAAACAAAAAAGAAAGGCTTTCATTTTAACATAGTAAAATTACATATAACAAAACAGTTATCAAGCAAGAATTATAGTTACAATATTTATATCTATTTTATCTTTTATCATAACTAAGAAAAACTATAAATTATAACTATCCATTCTTCAATTCCATCAAAGACTCCAGAAAGATATAATATTACCTAAATAAACAAGAAGTAAGCAACTTCCAAACTCTAGAAATGACAGAGACATCTCACTGCCTGGACAGTCACCCAAAGTTCCTCTGTACCTTTGGGGCATCCATCTTCAGCCTACAGGCCCATAGCATCCAGCAGACATTTCCATGAAGCAGGAAAATTCAAAGACAGTTCAGTCACTTTCTTTTGTGTCCTGCAGAATGTCTCGCAGACTCTTTTATGAATCAGGAACCCTGAAGGATCATCTCACCTTTAGGCAAGTTCAGCAGTCCTCTTTCTGTGGGCTCCTGTGTATAAGAGAGCGGTCCAGGCAAGAGCAGTTTCTTGCCCAAATGGCTAACCAATTCCATCAGTAGCTTCTTCGATGCCCATCTTCCTCTTGAAGTGGCTTGGTGCTGTCAGGAGCAGATGTGTCTCATTGTCATGAAAAGCCCTAAGTTATTAAAACATTAAATGCCATATTCTGTTGTTTTTGAAAGATATGAAGAATGCCTACCTAAAATATATCTATGCATACTTAGAAAATCTAACTAACATGACTACAAACTTGACTATTATAGATGATTATAGCAACCTATATTTCTTAATTATACATTACATTTTAATGAACTACACAATCACAATACCTTAATCAAGATCAGAAATTACATATAACAAGATTGATCTTAAATTCATGTCAATAAATCAAAATTTATACCAATGCAAATTATTCATATCCATATCATCTCCCCCTTTAAATGTAAAAAAAATGCATTTATAAACAATATTTGGGAATATGGATGCAGTTATTTCTCTCCAAACTGCTTCCTGATGTATGGGGGCGCTGTTAATTAGGTCTTTCATGGTATAACCTGTGTGGCAGGTACATCTCAATCATCAGTTGAATGAAGTAATTTTCTGAAGGTGTTCACGGTGACCTTTCAGGAGGGCATGGTCTATCATACCAGATTGGTATATGATAAGTCCACAGGTTCTCATCCTCTATGAAAACAAAAGAAAAACTTCTTCCTGAAAGCATCATATCCTTAGACCCATATTTGGAAGTCATAATACCTTCAAAACATATATGGTGGTTTAGCTTGGCAGCCCATATAATGAGATGGTTTTTTTGTACTTAGCTTCTTCACAGTCAAAAAATTTAAAGAAAACACAATAAAATACATAATCCAGACATTCTGTGAATTTTCCATGTTTGTGTGGCTTATTTTTCTTATTTCTTTTAATCTATAACTATCTGTACTCTGTCTCCTTAAAGACTTTTACCTTTTTCTTTTTTAAGGCATTGTTTATTTTATTACACTCTCTATTTTTTTTCTCTCCCAAGCCTACATAATTTATCTAACAGTATGAGCCATTCAGAGGTCTTTCATGTCTGAATCTATAATTCTTCACAGTACAGGAGCAGTTCTTAAAACGCTAAGCAGCTTTTAAAAACTTTAGCTTGTGCCATAGAGGGGCAATTAAAGTACCACCTGTTTCCTGCCCAGTCTAAACCTTAAGTGCACTGTTGTTATGATAATTAAGGTCCTGCTTGAGATTAGCAAGCACAGGTCAGCATAGTGGAGCCACTTCTGCCTTAGAGTCACTTGCGCCTCTGAGCTGTGCAGTTCCAGGCACACAGCACACCCAGCGAGCCCACATTGTCATCAAGCAAGCAAGTCATAACATTTTAGTCAAAAAACCCTATTTAAAGGCTCTGTCTCCCTCAGGAGCCAGAGGTCATGCTGGTGGCATAGACCAGTTTGTACCGGCGGCAGGGCCCAGGAAGCACCGTTTTAAAACTTCAACAGCTTTTTATCTGTTGCTTTGCTGAGTCAGGCAATCTCTGTGTGACACGCCATCCACAAACAGGAAAAAACTGTGTTAAATTCTATCCTTTTTAAGCCCTTTCAGGCTTTTAAGTGGATTTAGCTGGCCACGTTGGAGCACCAAACTGTTGTAGTAAGGGATGTGGGCTGTGTTCCCAGCATCTGAGAGGAACACGGGCCCTTTTGTTCCTTCCCGCCTGGCTCTTGGCCACCAGCTAGCTTATGCCCGAAATAACCACACAAAAATTGTATTCATTCAAATACTGCCTGGCCCATTAGTTTTAACCTCTTATACATATTAGTCTAGCCCATATTTAGAAATCTGTGTGTCACCATGAGGTCGTGGCTTACCGAGGAAGATTCTAACCTACATCCATCTTGTGTTATAGATCTGCCACACAAGTTCCAAATTCTCATTAAATGAATGCAAGTACACTAAGCACGAGGGAGTGTTCTGTCACTAATGTTAGCAACACTTTCCTTTACCCCCCACAGGCACTGAATACTCAGACAGCATAGAGCAGAATCCTGGACATTAGCACCTCGTGTCTGTGGCAGCATCCTGCCTTAGATAAATATCTAGTCCCTTATTGCTACCTTAGTAGAATGCATTTGGTAAAACAAAGAAAAAAATTATTATTTTTTTAAAAAAAATCTTAATTTTTTTTACAGACAATTTTAAAGACAACATAGGTTAAAATGACCTGTTAAACCTTGCAGTGCTATGTATAGGTAAGTAGTAATTATTTCACTCAGAGTAATACAGTTTTGGGGATACATACGCTTATTGAAGATAGGACATTTCTTACTTGGTATATATAACAATAATAACAATAACAATAGTAATAATATGGTTTTTTATGTATCCATGTCTGATCAAATGTTGGCAGCAACATGGTGTATATTTTAAAAACTAGCCACAGCCAACTAATGTTAAACCAGAAGCTATGTATTGACTGATTACTAATTGTAGCAGGTGGTGAGCTTGGTCACAATGAAAAGATTATATAGCAAAATTTCTCAGCAAGCCAAAAATAGGGATATTTTTCTTAATCTGAAAAGGGACCTGTTCAAACAAATAAAACTAGAGCTTTAAATACTTTCCCCCTTAAACTGAGAATTTGATAACCATACCTCTTCTCATTGTTTGTATTAGTTACTATGATGGACAGTTGACCAAAGGGGAAAGAAAGCAATAGAATGCATAAAAACAAAAAGACTAAATAGAAACCTAGCAATCTGTTGATATATGTATATAATATATATAGTTGTACATATGGTCAATTTCTCAAGGAATCTACATACACACACACACACACACACACACAAACACAGGGCCACACTGTTAGTATTAATTATATACAAAGAAGTTTTTTTAAAAAATAATTATTTCTTTATGTTAGCAACAAGTGATTATAAAATGAAGTTTAAAAATAATTTGGTCTACAAAAGAAGGAAATCAGTTAATACCTGGGGACTAATTTAAGGCTTCTAGGCTAAACTATAAATATTGATGATTTTAAATGAAAAGTGCTTTGACATGTTAATGGGGTGAAAGATTTGATAGTGTATTGCCCATTATCACTAAAGTATATCAGCAATTATCAAAATCAAGCGAGCATCTCCTTCGTAATTAAAAAAAAATGTGCCTTTAATGTGGAAACTTGATGACTCTAAAACTGTTAATTTTGCTCCATTTTGCCTGACTCATATTTCTCAGGTTCAAAGTTTAGTTTAAAAGTAAAACAACCAAGCAGTGTAGTAGTTGTATATATAACCATCTAAAACACTGAGAGAAGAGCCTGAAAACAGACCTTCCACATTCACTGACAAATAACTCTGACAAAGTGTCAACTCTGACGGGGGGAATACAGACCTCTAAAACTTGGAGCAGAAACAATTTGTTATTCATATGGAAAACATTAGCTTTGATCCTTGCCTCATATCTTACGTTAAAATTAATTAGACATGGGTTATACTAAACATAAAAGCTAGCTATAAAATTTAGAGAAATAAACCTGGGAGAAAACAATCTGAAACATTGGGATTGGTAAGGATTTCTAATGAGCTCACCATAAATGCTCAAAGCAAAGGACACACTGGGCTTCATCAGAAGTAAAAACTGCGTTTCAACAGACACCACTGAGAACATGGAAAGATGCCATGTATCCTGGGATATGTGCAGCACATACCTGTCACAGGAGGTCCGTGGGACTACAGGAAGAGCACACATGTGCAGCACAGTCAAAGGAGCAAAGCATCTGTATAAATAGCAGCAGAGGTGTGCAGAGACACCACAGAGGCTGCCTTTTAACTGTGTTGTTTTCCTCTAGGTGCTTCCCAGGCAACTTTGACCTCCAGCAATGGGTGTTCGCTTCCTTGTTTGCTCTGTTTTATTTGCTGTACAAGGGATGGTCCTTAGAACCTTGTGAATAACTAGATCAACTTTCCCGCTGCTCCTCCCCAGTCCCACTGCTCCTGCCCATTTGCTTTTCTTTTATTGAACAAATCTTGCTTGTTCTGAATTCTTAGTCTTGAAACTGTGTAACAAAAATAAGGTTTACATGTTTGAAAATACTACTTCTCTCACATCTTCTGTTGACTTAGGAAACCCTAGTTAGTGAACACACTGTAATAGGCCTAATAAGGAGACACATGTTCATCTTTGTGTCTAAAGCTTGTAAAGCCTATTTTCTGACCCTCTCTCTTTCTCTTTTTCTTTCTTTCTTTCTTTCTTTCTTTCTTTCTTTCTTTCTTTCTTTCTTTCTTTCTTTCTTCCTTCCTTCCTTCCTTCTTTCCCTCCTTCCTTCCTTTCTTTCTTTCAAGAGAGTCTTTATATAGCTCAGACTAATGTCAAACTCACTCTGTAGCTGAGGATGGCCCGGAACTCCATGTCTTCCTGCCTCTGTCTGCAGAGTTCTGTGAGTGATGGGTACTGGACACTGACCTTGCATGTTAATCAGACACTGAACCCCTTTAGCAGTGCCCCCAGCCTCCTGGGAAGATGTTTAAATGGATACTAAATGTGAGGGAAAGAAAAATTAACGCCCTGGGATATCATTTCACATCTTTTAGATCGACCAATTTTAGACTATTTGCAAATACAAGTGTTGGTGAAATGAAACCAGAAAAATCACACTTATTTTCTACTTACTAGGACACTGGCACATGTTAGAAATGGCAGCATTTTATAACTTAAATCCAATGCATTCAGTAGCCATGCTGCTCACAACATCTTAGACCTTTATATGTCCACAGCAAGTTTATAAATAACCAACCCAACCTGAAGCAAACCAACAATGTTAATAGATCAATGTAAATATTGACAGTTTTCATTTGTGCTGTGAAAGAAGTATTGCTCAACAATGAGAAGAAATAAATTCCTAGGGACATGAAGACCTTGAGTAAGAACGACAGCAAATGATTCTAGATTAGAATACCAGAGTACACAGTTCCATTTTGAAGTTCTAGAAAACCTGAAACTGAAAAAAGTTCTATGACACAATTCAGATGCGTATTTTTGAAATATACATACATACCTACACACACACACATATACATACATATATATATATATATATATATATATATATATATATATATATATTTGGTTTTTTCGAGACAAGGTTTCTCTGTAGCTTTGGTGCCTGTCTGGGAACTAGCTCTTGCAGACCAGGCCGGCCTTGAACTCACAGAGATCTTCTTGCCTCTGCCTCCAGAGTGCTCAGATTAAAGGTGTACACCACCACCGCCCAGCTGTTTTATATTCTTAATGATTGAGGTAAAGTTTTGTACAAAGAGTCACAAGAGAATATCTTCATTGCGATGGGGATACAACTGCTGCATCCAGCAGATGCACTCATTTCTGCTGTAGCCAGATATCATAACTCTGCCACTATCACTATAGGTTCATGCCATCCAGTCACGGATGTTACCTGGTCACTTCCTTCTTGGGGAGGAGACTTATCTAGGCTACTTTACCATCTCTAAGGCTTCATTGACAGCAGTAGAATTATCTACCCTCTTACACGATACTGTGAGTCCAGAAAATTGTGTCAGGTTATTCTGAATCTTGTGGTACAAATCAACCCTTTGCAGTAGATAGATGAGTAAGGAGATAATGGAGAATGGCAGCCATCAGGCAACAATGACTACAGGGTAACTGGTCCTATGGGAAAGAGGAACCATTGTCTAAGTTTTGTGGATTGCTTTTTTAATCAAATGTAGTCCAAAGTTAGATCTTCTGCGTTTATAAGATATTGTAACTATGGTTTTATGTCAAAGTTCTGGATAGCATACCATGGACTGATCTGTTTCTCTCCTCTTGCTGCTCTAAGGGATTATCATAAAATCTGACTTAAAACTGCACTCATTGATTATCTTACAGCTCAGTGGGTCAGAAGTCTAACCAAAATCTCCTGGGACTAAAATCAGTATGTTGGTGGGCCTTGTTTCCTTTTAAAGACCCCAGGGCATTCTGTTTTCTGACTTTTTCCAGTTGAAGGGGCCACCAACACTTCTTGGCTCATTGCTCCTTCCATATCTTCAAGGCCAATAAAGTCACTTCTTGTTTTTTAATCTCCTGTCATGTCTCTCTGAATGCCCCTACAAAGGACTTACACTCCTTAGAACAACAGGGGTTAGCCCAGCGCCATGTTGGTGATCCAGATAGTGTCCCTATTGCAAATCCCTTAACCTTAATCATAGCCACACACTTTTTTTCCATACCAGGAAACAGATCCCAAAGTTCTGAGAATCTGAATCACATACTTCCTTGGGGTAGCTGTTATTCTGCCTTTCACAGTTGGCATCCAAAACCTCTGAGCTAGCTCTTCCATGGAAATATCTCTATTTTGGGATTTTCTTCTGAGCCATTGAACAATGTCATTATCTCTGAATTACTAAAAATGGTGATATCTGTTCCCAAGGGAAGACTGTGGGGCTCCTCAAAAGCGGAGGATTCACATAGTCCTTGGCAGAAATCTGGTGCGTGCACAAGTCCCCTGCTGCTTTGTTGGCTCTGGTGCCAGGTGGATTTGGTCACTACAAAGCAGGGTCAACCCTCTTTTAGGCTTCCTCTGAGGGCAGCACGTTTGCATTAGTTGCTTTGCTCATTCTTGGGCAGAACACTAGACAGAGAAAACCTCCAGCAGGAAGGATTTGTTTTGGCTAGTAGTTTAAAGAGAGCATTTATCTTGATGTGGAAAACATGGTGGTTGGGACCACCTCCTGCCCATGCAGGATGCTTACTAGTATTTCTGTTGACCTGGAAACAGGCGTACAAGTCAGAAGCAGGGTGAGATTATAAAGCACAAATTGCCCCATCCAGTGATCTATTTCCTCTAAATAGACCCCCTTCCTAAAAGTTTCCAAAGCCTCCTAAGAGCACCATTTGTCAACGAACAAGAGTTTAAAAACAAAAGTGTATGGGGATGTTTCTCATTCAGGCCATGAAGTCCTTGTTACAAAAAGAAGAAGTTTTTTTTTTAAATTTATAAAGTTTATTTTATTCTGAGATTGTGGATCTATAGGGTAATGACACAAAACAATCCTACACCAATTTGATTAAAAGGGGTTATTTATTGGAGGGGATAAAACTTACATATCAATGTCCCAAACCACCATCCTCTGGTCGCAAACAGGAAACAGAGTCTAGCAGTCAGAATGGGAGCCAGAAGCAAGAGAGCAAGCAGAGGGCTGCCACCACTTTTTAAATGAATGAAACCATGCCCCAGTGGGCTGGTATCTCAAAGGCCATTGGCTGAAGGAGAAGGAGCTCCCGCAGCACCTCCCCCTTTTGTTTAAGTAAGAAAAGTTCTAAACCTACTACAAAATTATATATAGTAAAAATAAAATATCCTATTCTAACAGGCTTAAGTTTTGTATAATAAATAATTGGCCAAGTCATGAGAGGAAAGTAACTAACTACATTTATCTAGTCTTCAACCCAATCGAAGATCTGAGAAGGGAAATAACATTACCTGAGT